>OY720458.1:30373176-30460676 GCA_963082715.1 Harpalus rubripes | reverse complement strand
GAATTATTTCATATAAATTGTTCTACGGGTCTTCAGGATAACATAGTTATTGCATTTTGTTAGTATAAAAATAGGGATAATATTAACTGCTCTAAATACAAAGAATATCTTTAATAATAATTTTAAAAACATATTTAAGCCAACAGACAGAACTGTTATATAAACAAGGATGGGTATACGGCCAGGCAAACGGCACGCTTTGTATTTCTGAAATGGTCTATTCATACAAATATTCCTATGAATCTTCAGGATAATATAGTCTTTGCATTTTGTAAGCAAAAATGTAAGAATAATATTAGCAAAATTAGAAACAAAGACTTCCATTATTAATAATTTAAAAAATTATTTGTTACGGGTGATATAATTTTTACGATAAATAATTCATACAAATTGTCCTACGGGGCTTCAGTATAAAATAGTTATTGCATTTTGTTAGTAACAATATAGGAAGTATATTAAAAAGATATATAATAATAATTCATAATTTTATTTTGAATTTACCGCGCATTTCGACCAAGACATAAATATCAAGTTTAAAGCAGTACCGTAAATTTAATTATATTGTTATTATATTATTGTAATTTACATCCATCTATATATTGTCATTGTGTCTCTTAATTACAGTAATGCGTATATTATATATTTAATACAATTCATTACAACACACTTGGTCTTGGTAGCGTATCCATACGTTCAGCGTGAGGCGGCTTCACAATTACTTGAATCTGCAAATCTCACCCTCATCTAAGAGATAAGTTTTATTTAAATGATGAGAAAAAATACTAACTATACTTTCTCGAGATCTTGGTCCAATGAAAAATATATTATAATTAATTTTATTAAAACTTTACTTAACTATTCTAGAAAACATTCAATGAATAAAATTGTGTCAACATAACTAAACTAATACTCTAAAAGAGATTTTAAAAGTTAAAGAAACTGTGGGCAAATTGGGTGCGGAAAATGAGAACTTAAATGCACCCACCTGTATTATTAAAAATAGTTAATCAAAATACGCAAACAATCGATGAAAATGTTTCAACATTACTAAACTAATACTTTAAAACATAATTTTAAAATTAAACAAATGGTTGGTCAATTGGGTGCGGTAAATGAGAATTTAGCCGCACCCATATGTATTATTTTACAAATAATTAATTAAAATACGCAAACAATCGATGAAAATATTAAAACAATACTAAACTAATACTTCCAAACAGGTTTTTATAGTTAAACAAACAGTGGGTCAATTGGGTGCGGAAAATGAGAATTTAGCCGCACCATCATTTAAAGATAATAAAAAAGAAAATAGAAAGTTTAAACAAATAAAATTATTTTAAAACATTAACAAACAAATGAGAATGAAAACATTAACCTATTTAAACAAACATTATTGTATAAATGATGGTTTAATGTGAAAATAGCCCCACCCACATATTTTTTAAAAAAATAATGGGAAAAAAAGTCGAACAATCAATTAAATATAGCAAACATTTGAAAACGCATCCAAATAAAGTAATTTATGTATGAAATATTGTTTGTTTGCTTATGGGTTGGGTCAAGTTCACTGACGTGAATACTACAATTTTCTAACATTTTGACAATATCGTTTATGTACAATAAAAATAGAATAGGGCCTAAAACACTGCCTTGTGGTACACCTATGTTATTTGTAATTGGTTCTGATGAAATATTTTGAATTTTTACAATTTGTGTTCTCCCGGATAAATAACTTTGAAACCAGCGGTAAACTGTGTTTTCAAATCCATAATTGTAAAGTTTTTGTAATAAAATTTTTCGATTTACTGTTTCAAAAGCACGCTTAAGGTCTAAGAAAACTGCACAAACAGCATTATCATCCAGTTTCAATTTCCAATCATTAATTACAAAATTTAAGGCTGATTCACACGAATGGTTTTTACGAAATCCTGACTGTTCTAGTGCTAAAATATTGATTTGTTCAATATATTCCATCATTTGCCTGTACACAATAATTTCCAGTATTTTTTCTACAGCTGGTAGCATATTTACCGGACGAAATTCTTCTACTTTTTTAGTATTATGTACTTTCGGGATAGGCATTATTGTTGCCAGTTTTAATTTGTCTGGAAATATTCCATGTTCTAATGAGTTGTTAATTATGTTTAGCAAAGGATATCCAATTACATGAAAATGACTTTTTATAAATTTCATTCCAATACCGTCTGTACTATTTTTATTTTTTTGGCTAAAAATTACTGATTTAAGATTATGAATTGATATCATATTAAAAGAATTGAAGGAAACATTAGGTTGCACAATTCGTTCTAGGTGAACAACATCAATAATGGGATCTATAGATTCAGTGATTTCTATTATACTACTTACATAATAATCATTAAATGTGTTTGCAATTAAGTTAGGACCTGTAATTTTGTTTTCACCCACAATTTTTTATTATAATTGCATTCTTTATCACATGACAACAATTTCTTTAAAGTTTTCCACATTTGAATTGAGTTATTTTTACAATTGTCTATAAGTGAATTATAGTATATTTGTTTTTCGTTTCTAATAACTGATACAGTTAAATTTCTAAAATATTTTTACGTATTCCTGTCATCCATCTCCCTAGTTAAAATAAATTTTTTATGTGACTCATCTCGTTTTATTTACTACATCTAAAACTTTGTTATTATACCACTTATTTTTATTTTTTACAACTTTATTTTTAATTGTTGTGCAATTATTTAAAGAATTCATAATATTCTCGTGAAACTTATCAAAACAATTATTAGCATTAGTGCATTCATATTTCCAGTCGCATTTTAGCAAAGAATCTTGTAACAATAATTCATAATTCACATGCTAATAAGTTGTAATCTCATTTTTTTAATTAAATCAGGAAGACAGATGCTAATAATATCATGATCCGTAATTTTTGGTGTTCTTATCACTTCACATTGTACAGTATAATTATTAGTAATGACTAAATCAACCATCGTTTTAGACTGGGCCACTATTCGCGTATATTCTGTCACTATTTGTTTATATCCAAGAGTCTGCACTAAATATTTAAGTTTTGTGGAATAATAATAACTAAAGTCAGACCAGTCAATGTTGAAATCCCCTACTAGTATGTGAGTATCTTTAAGACAGTTATTATCGCACCAAGTTTCAAAAAATTCTAAAAACTCTGCATTGCTACTGCTCGGAGATCGATATAGTACAAATATGTAGAACTTATCAATTTTCACTGACACGTACCACCACTTGGGTTCATTAGCACAATTTTCTTTAACACAATAGTTAGTACCTTTTTTTATATAGAATAACACGCCTCCGGTCATTCTGCTTAGTGAGTTGCAGCGAATAATATTATAATCCGGAATAAAAAGCTCTGCATCCGATATGTCGTCAGTTGTTCTTGTTTCAGAGAGGCATAAAGCTAACGGATTTTCATTGAAGCATAGTTCTAATATTTCATTTTTATTAGCTAAAAAGCTACGTGCATTGAGGTAAATGACTTTGTCATTTGAGCCCTTGGAATTTTTCTTTGATTGCTATATATATTTAGTTTTATTTTTTTGCATTTCAATTTTTTTACATAAAACTGGGCAATTAATATCACTTGCTGAGTGAGAAGTGTCAAATTTGAGATTAAACTTTTTGTTTGCAAATAAGCAGTTAACGCACTTGTAAAAATTTTCAGTGCATTCTTTAAAATTATGCTCACCAGCACATTTTGTACAAGCTTCTTTACAATTACAATTACAATTACAATTACAATTACAATTACAATTACAATTACAATTACAATTACAATTACAATTACAATTACAATTACAATTACAATTACAATTACAATTACAATTACAATTACAATTACAATTACAATTACAATTACAATTACAATTACAATTACAATTACAATTACAATTACAATTACAATTACAATTACAATTACAATTACAATTACAATTACAATTACAATTACAATTACAATTACAATTACAATTACAATTACAATTACTATTATTACTATTATTACTATTATTACTATTATTACTATTTTTACTATTTTTACTATTTTTACTATTTTTACTATTATTACTATTATTACTATTATTACTATTATAACTATTATTACTATTATTACTATTATTACTATTATTACTATTATTACTATTATTACTATTATTACTATTATTACTATTATTACTATTATTACTATTATTACTATTATTACTATTATTACTATTATTACTATTATTACTATTATTACTATTATTACTATTATTACTATTATTACTATTATTACTATTATTACTATTATAACTATTATTACTATTATTACTATTATTACTATTATTACTATTATTACTATTATAACTATTATTACTATTATTACTATTATTACTATTATAACTATTATTACTATTATTACTATTATTACTATTATTACTATTATTACTATTATTACTATTATTACTATTATTACTATTATTACTATTATTACTATTATTACTATTATTACTATTATTACTATTATTACTATTATTACTATTATTACTATTATTACTATTATTACTATTATTACTATTATTACTATTATTACTATTATTACTATTATTACTATTATTACTATTATAACTATTATTACTATTATTACTATTATTACTATTATTACTATTATAACTATTATAACTATTATTACTATTATTACTATTATTACTATTATTACTATTATTACTATTATTACTATTATTACTATTATTACTATTATTACTATTATTACTATTATTACTATTATTACTATTATTACTATTATTACTATTATTACTATTATTACTATTATTACTATTATTACTATTATTACTATTATTACTATTATTACTATTATTACTATTATTACTATTATTACTATTATTACTATTATTACTATTATTACTATTATTACTATTATTACTATTATTACTATTATTACTATTATTACTATTATTACTATTATTACTATTATTACTATTATTACTATTATTACTATTATTACTATTATTACTATTATTACTATTATTACTATTATTACTATTATTACTATTATTACTATTATTACTATTATTACTATTATTACTATTATTACTATTATTACTATTATTACTATTATTACTATTATTACTATTATTACTATTATTACTATTATTACTATTATTACTATTATTACTATTATTACTATTATTACTATTATTACTATTATTACTATTATTACTATTATTACTATTATTACTATTATTACTATTATTACTATTATTACTATTATTACTATTATTACTATTATTACTATTATTACTATTATTACTATTATTACTATTATTACTATTATTACTATTATTACTATTATTACTATTATTACTATTATTACTATTATTACTATTATTACTATTATTACTATTATTACTATTATTACTATTATTACTATTATTACTATTATTACTATTATTACTATTATTACTATTATTACTATTATTACTATTATTACTATTATTACTATTATTACTATTATTACTATTATTACTATTATTACTATTATTACTATTATTACTATTATTACTATTATTACTATTATTACTATTATTACTATTATTACTATTATTACTATTATTACTATTATTACTATTATTACTATTATTACTATTATTACTATTATTACTATTATTACTATTATTACTATTATTACTATTATTACTATTATTACTATTATTACTATTATTACTATTATTACTATTATTACTATTATTACTATTATTACTATTATTACTATTATTACTATTATTACTATTATTACTATTATTACTATTATTACTATTATTACTATTATTACTATTATTACTATTATTACTATTATTACTATTATTACTATTATTACTATTATTACTATTATTACTATTATTACTATTATTACTATTATTACTATTATTACTATTATTACTATTATTACTATTATTACTATTATTACTATTATTACTATTATTACTATTATTACTATTATTACTATTATTACTATTATTACTATTATTACTATTATTACTATTATTACTATTATTACTATTATTACTATTATTACTATTATTACTATTATTACTATTATTACTATTATTACTATTATTACTATTATTACTATTATTACTATTATTACTATTATTACTATTATTACTATTATTACTATTATTACTATTATTACTATTATTACTATTATTACTATTATTACTATTATTACTATTATTACTATTATTACTATTATTACTATTATTACTATTATTACTATTATTACTATTATTACTATTATTACTATTATTACTATTATTACTATTATTACTATTATTACTATTATTACTATTATTACTATTATTACTATTATTACTATTATTACTATTATTACTATTATTACTATTATTACTATTATTACTATTATTACTATTATTACTATTATTACTATTATTACTATTATTACTATTATTACTATTATTACTATTATTACTATTATTACTATTATTACTATTATTACTATTATTACTATTATTACTATTATTACTATTATTACTATTATTACTATTATTACTATTATTACTATTATTACTATTATTACTATTATTACTATTATTACTATTATTACTATTATTACTATTATTACTATTATTACTATTATTACTATTATTACTATTATTACTATTATTACTATTATTACTATTATTACTATTACTATTACTATTACTATTACTATTATTACTATTATTACTATTATTACTATTACTATTACTATTACTATTACTATTACTATTACTATTACTATTACTATTACTATTACTATTACTATTACTATTATTACTATTACTATTACTATTACTATTACTATTACTATTACTATTACTATTACTATTATTACTATTACTATTACTATTACTATTACTATTACTATTACTATTACTATTACTATTACTATTATTACTATTACTATTACTATTACTATTACTATTACTATTACTATTACTATTACTATTACTATTACTATTACTATTACTATTACTATTACTATTACTATTACTATTACTATTACTATTACTATTACTATTACTATTACTATTACTATTATTACTATTACTATTACTATTATTACTATTACTATTACTATTATTACTATTACTATTACTATTACTATTACTATTACTATTACTATTACTATTACTATTACTATTACTATTACTATTACTATTACTATTACTATTACTATTACTATTACTATTACTATTACTATTACTATTACTATTACTATTACTATTACTATTACTATTACTATTACTATTACTATTACTATTACTATTACTATTACTATTACTATTACTATTACTATTACTATTACTATTACTATTACTATTACTATTACTATTACTATTACTATTACTATTACTATTACTATTACTATTACTATTACTATTACTATTACTATTACTATTACTATTACTATTACTATTACTATTACTATTACTATTACTATTACTATTACTATTACTATTACTATTACTATTACTATTACTATTACTATTACTATTACTATTACTATTACTATTACTATTACTATTACTATTACTATTACTATTACTATTACTATTACTATTACTATTACTATTACTATTACTATTACTATTACTATTACTATTACTATTACTATTACTATTACTATTACTATTACTATTACTATTACTATTACTATTACTATTACTATTACTATTACTATTACTATTACTATTACTATTACTATTACTATTACTATTACTATTACTATTACTATTACTATTACTATTACTATTACTATTACTATTACTATTACTATTACTATTACTATTACTATTACTATTACTATTACTATTACTATTACTATTACTATTGCTATTACTATTACTATTACTATTACTATTACTATTACTATTACTATTACTATTACTATTACTATTACTATTACTATTACTATTACTATTACTATTACTATTACTATTACTATTACTATTACTATTACTATTACTATTACTATTACTATTACTATTACTATTACTATTACTATTACTATTACTATTACTATTACTATTACTATTACTATTACTATTACTATTACTATTACTATTACTATTACTATTACTATTACTATTACTATTACTATTACTATTACTATTACTATTACTATTACTATTACTATTACTATTACTATTACTATTACTATTACTATTAATATTACTATTACTATTACTATTACTATTACTATTACTATTACTATTACTATTACTTTTACTTTTACTTTTACTTTTACTTTTACTATTACTATTACTATTACTATTACTATTACTATTACTATTACTATTACTATTACTATTACTATTACTATTACTATTACTATTACTATTACTATTACTATTACTATTACTATTACTATTACTATTACTATTACTATTACTATTACTATTACTATTACTATTACTATTACTATTACTATTACTATTACTATTACTATTACTATTACTATTACTATTACTATTACTATTACTATTACTATTACTATTACTATTACTATTACTATTACTATTACTATTACTATTACTATTACTATTACTATTACTATTACTATTACTATTACTATTACTATTACTATTACTATTACTATTACTATTACTATTACTATTACTATTACTATTACTATTACTATTACTATTACTATTACTATTACTATTACTATTACTATTACTATTACTATTACTATTACTATTACTATTACTATTACTATTACTATTACTATTACTATTACTATTACTATTACTATTACTATTACTATTACTATTACTATTACTATTACTATTACTATTACTATTACTATTACTATTACTATTACTATTACTATTACTATTACTATTACTATTACTATTACTATTACTATTACTATTACTATTACTATTACTATTACTATTACTATTACTATTACTATTACTATTACTATTACTATTACTATTACTATTACTATTACTATTACTATTACTATTACTATTACTATTACTATTACTATTACTATTACTATTACTATTACTATTACTATTACTATTACTATTACTATTACTATTACTATTACTATTACTATTACTATTACTATTACTATTACTATTACTATTACTATTACTATTACTATTACTATTACTATTACTATTACTATTACTATTACTATTACTATTACTATTACTATTACTATTACTATTACTATTACTATTACTATTACTATTACTATTACTATTACTATTACTATTACTATTACTATTACTATTACTATTACTATTACTATTACTATTACTATTACTATTACTATTACTATTACTATTACTATTACTATTACTATTACTATTACTATTACTATTACTATTACTATTACTATTACTATTACTATTACTATTACTATTACTATTACTATTACTATTACTATTACTATTACTATTACTATTACTATTACTATTACTATTACTATTACTATTACTATTACTATTACTATTACTATTATTATTACTATTATTATTATTATTATTATTATTACTATTACTATTACTATTACTATTACTATTACTATTACTATTACTATTACTATTATTATTACTATTATTATTATTATTATTACTATTACTATTACTATTACTATTACTATTACTATTACTATTACTATTATTATTATTACTATTATTATTACTATTACTATTACTATTACTATTACTATTATTATTATTATTATTATTATTATTATTATTATTATTATTATTATTATTATTATTATTATTATTATTATTATTATTATTATTATTATTATTATTATTATTATTATTATTATTATTATTATTATTATTATTATTATTATTACTATTACTATTACTATTACTATTACTATTATTATTATTATTATTATTATTACTATTACTATTACTATTACTATTACTATTATTACTATTATTATTATTATTATTATTATTACTATTATTATTATTATTGTTATTATTATTATTATTATTATTATTGTTATTATTATTATTATTATTATTATTATTATTATTATTATTATTATTGTTATTATTATTATTATTATTATTATTATTATTATTATTATTATTATTATTATTATTATACGCCCTACGTTTGTCAGTTCTCAATGGATAAAATGCTTTTTATTTGGCCAGGAATTTGTATTTATTTTTATAACAGTAGACAGAATGCATTTAGAATGTCTATGACATTGCAAAATGCTGGATTTATACATATAGAACACAATGCCATCTGTAGTTGATTTTTTTTTATATTGGACATAAAGCTGATTAGAATTTTGTTCCTCAAATCTGGGTGATAAAATTGTTATAAAAGGCTTGTACATTTTTGTCAATGGTATACCGTGTGCCGGCGGTTAGGGGTGAGTAGAGATCAATGTATTGTTTTCATGTTTTTGGTTTCCTCGTAATTTATAAAAGAAATTTCAAAAGTTCCATTAATTAGTGGCAATAACCATGACGTGACATTATAGAAAACAATATTATTTTCGTCAAACTTGCCCAAAAAGTGACCTTTTTCGTGCCTGTTTTGAGTGCGCAAAGTGGTTCATTTCTTAACAGTGCGAATAGCCGTGCGCAGAATCACTTCCTGGGCAAGTTGGACAAAAAATATCGTGTGCATCACGTGCGCAAAGCGATTAGCTCTTCTCTGAATGCAACCCTCTACCAGCCTCGGGCCGCTTCGGCTCGTGCTGCAACTCGCCTCGCGCGAATCGCTTAATTTGAGCACTTGCTCTTGTGTTACAATTTACTATTTTTTTCATATTGTCAATTTTTTTGTTAGAAGTATATTAAATAATGAATGCTTATGCGAATGAAGAACATAACTTTATTATGGAGATATATTATGGTAGAAATAGTTATAAAAGAATACGGGATTTATTTTCCACTACTTAGATTAACGTTTGACGTTTATAAATAATTTATGAAAGCCAGAAAAAAGAATATAAGTGCCATGGTTATGCAATTGAACCGAAATTTCTATCATTCTTTTTTAAAATTGTGACAAAACAAAAAACAAAATAAAAAAAAACAGTTTTTTGTATATAAATTTGAATTCTGTATAACTTTGCATTGAAATGAACAGGAGATCAGGAAATTGCATAAAAGCAATATCTCATGTTAAATCCCTAAGTTCACGCCTAACCACCAGCACCCAGTATAATAATCTAGACCGGAAGGCAAGAATAAATAAATACTATGAATTAAATGAAAACATTAATTGCTGTTAACGATTTATTTATTATTAATTTTATTTTCCTCGTCTTTTTCCCATTCGTTCTTATGTTTCTTTTACTGCTTTTTGTTTAAAAATTAATTATTTATAATTAAAAAATACAATACAACTTTAAATATACATATAAAAACGAAAAAAAATATATAATTTTAACAAAATCCTAGATTCATTCATATTATTTCTTACATCAAGATTTTATTTATCTTTCTTTTAATATAAAAGCAAAATTTACTAATAGTTTAAAAATAGGTCTTCCTCACTACTCCAGTTCATTCTAGTAGAGAACCACATGGTGATTAGATCAAAAATTATTGTTTCGCGTTAAGCACACTTTAAATTAACAAAAGTATACACAAAAAATATCTAAAAATGAATATACAAAGTGAAGTAGAAAAATGTTTAATTTCGTGCATTGTTTCAAGAAAAGACGGTGTTCCCGTTCAAGAATTAAACGACGATTTTAAAGCTCTTACAGGATATTCTATTCCATTTTTGTCTTTAGGATATTCAAATTTGCTGTCGTATATATTAAATATTAAAGAGATATATTTTGAAAAAGATGAAAATAATAACAATGTTGCAATAGTTGACAGCAAAAATTCTCGATATATGAAAAAATTAATCGAAAACCAGAAACCAGCGAAACGAAAACGTGACATGGCCCAGTCAAATGACTTGGATTATACAATCAGTTCAATACAGTCTTCTTTGACTTCCTCACAGAGATGTTATTTTTATCAGGAAAAAAGACGGAAGACAACTTTATTGAAAAAAGAAATTATGGTAAGTAACATAAGACAGTCTTTTTAAGAGTTTGTTTTAATAACTACTATTTTTAGGATACATTGACACCAATTATGTACGGATATCAACTTCTTGGGGACGATATTCTTTTAGAAATCGCTGAAAGTTCGCTGATGGTACGCGTGAATAATACAGGTAATTTAATAAATAAATAAATTATATAATTGTATATGATTAAAATTAAAAACAATAGTTGAAATCAATCAAATTTAAATATACAGCCATATAAAATTTTACCATTATATTTCTCATGGCCCGTATGAAAAGTAGACAGCTGGTATGCATATAATTCCTATACAGAATGTCCAGGATAACTTTTCCAACACGGGGATCTCGAGAACTATAAGAGATATGAAGTCGGTTAGATTAGACAAAAGTTGCCCCATTAGGAGGCCATTTTTATGGTGTTTCGATATTTGCGAAAAAATGTATAGGTCACTAGATGTATGCGAAAATGTAAATTTTGCAGGTTCTTATTTTTGCAAATATCTTCAAAATGTGAAATAATACTCGATTTTGATTTTCACAGCTTTAGTGCACTTTTTTATGTTGTTTCGACTGGCAATGCGCAATATTTTTTCCACTGTTGGTTTTCGAGGATTGATGTCATTTTTATGGTGTTTCGATATTTGCAAAAAAATGTATAGGTCACTAGATGTAGGCGAAAATGTAAATTTTGCAGTTTTTTATTTGCAAATAACTTCCAAGTGTACATCCAACGATGTACCCATAACATACCTATATTCATTTGTTTCAATGCAACAACCATTGTCCATTGTTTTTAACTTATAAGTTGAATAATTGTTGCATTTTGGAAAGTTAAAAAAAATTCTTTTCAATTGTGTAACTTCCCAATATGGCGTCCATATAAAAATTAAAACTGACATCAATCCTCGAAAACCAACAGTGGTAAAAATATTGAGCATTGCCAGTCGAAACAACATAAAAAAGAGCACTAAAGCTGTGAAAATCAAAATCGAGTATTATTTCGCATTTGGAAGATATTTGCAAAAATAAGAACCTGCAAAATATACATTTTCGCATACATCTAGTGACCTATATATTTTTTCGCAAATATAGAAACACTATAAAAATGATCTCCTAATGGGACAACTTTTGTCTAATTTAACCGACTTCATTATCTGTTATAGTTCTCGAGATCCCCATGTTGGAAAAGTTATCTTGGACCACCTTTATATGTAAGATTTTTAAACAAATATCAGGAAAAACTGTAATGTAAATGTAAATAATAGCACTTTGTAATAACGTCTACTTGATTCTGGTACTAGTGTAATGTATAATATATAGTGTAGGTGTTACAAAGGAATAAGAAAAGTTAAAATTGCATCTACATAAGATTACTTATCCTGGAATGTGTATTTTTTATTTCACTAAAAAATTAAGTCAAATGAGTGTTCACAAAGTTATTGAAGAATTTTAACAAAATTTTATATATTAACAAAGAATTATTTATTTGTTTAAAATTTTCAACAAATATTAACCTCTCAAAATTCATTATAAACTTTTTAAACATGTGAAAATTTATATTTATTTTTAAATTTAGTATTTGAAATATTAAAATTTATATATTTTTTTATCTAAATGTCGTCGAAACCATACAATTCAGTATTCAGCAGCAACTTCTACTTCACAATTTCACTACACCATAACAAGTATTTAGTCTCAGTACTTAAACTAAGATTCAATTGTATCTTGATAGGAAGCATCTTTTACTATACTTAATACAATTCATCCTGAGGAAGGATTAAATAAATCCGAAAGCTTGATAACATTGAAAAGAACGATCTAAATTTCCAATTGTTTCTCTAAACCACTGTTTTCCCACGATTGCATTTCATTAATTATTACATCCAGTGACGAACAACAACAAGAATATAAAATATCTATATTTGTGTGTACATACACATTTTACTAATGTTTATACAGGGTACTCGTTAGATTGAAATTTCTTTTTCGCTAATTATTTCGAATATACTCGTACGAGTATATGTATACATATATTTGATTATTTCTTGCTATTGTTTATAATTTTCACGGGTAATTCTATACAGGATGTTTATTTCAAATGGACCACCATTGTAATATAGAGAACTAAAAGAGATACAAAGAAGGTTTAATGGAGAAACAATTTCTATTTTACAAGACTAATGTAATGAACAGAAAAAATATTTTTTTCAACCAGTGATATATAAATTACGGGACATAACTTTAAATAGGAACACATTTTTTATTTGCTCATTTTTGCAGAATTGAATTCTGAATTCAATGATATATATTTTCATACTTTCACATAAAGACTTTTTTGAGTAAAATGCATATAAAGTTTTATACTAATTTTATTTAAATATGACTATAATAAGAGTGCCACGATTGGAAAAAAATTAATACGTGTTACTTTTTTACATACAATTAGAATGCCATGAAAGAAATAAGTGAATATTGTGTGTTGTGACATTTCATAAAAAAGTATGATCAATTAATAAAACAATATATTCAGTTCTTTCTTACATAGCATTCTAATTCCACATAAAAACATGTATTCATTTTTTCTATTCGAGACATTTTTATTATAGTCATACCGGGTGTCGCCTTTTTTATGGACCATAGAAAATACAAAGGTAAAATTTTCATATCACTGTAATGTTCAGAATTAAGTCAAAAATTATTGTTTACATGCGTTTCGTTCACAAAGGGGAGGCAAAATAAAAGTTTTAATTTTTAGCTATTTACAGACTGCCATAAGAAATATAAAAATATTAAACAGTCGTAATGTTGAGTTTGACAGATGACATTTAACATAAATTTTTAATGATTGATTTTATTAAATTATTTATCAGTCATCATGGATACATTTGCTATCACAGAAAAAATTAATTAAGTAATTAGTTAATTTAAAAATTATTTCAATGAAATCAATAATTCATTAAAACTTCATAAAAGGTGTCATCTGTCAACTGAAACAATACAATTGTCTGTAAATAGCTAAAAATTACAACTTTTATTTTACCTCTTTCTCGCCAACGAAACTAAACGTAAACAAAATTTTTGGACTTATTAGTTGTACCTATAGTTTTTCTGAACATTTTTTTGTACTTACACTCTTTTCTTCTAAAATGAATAAAGCAGGGCAAAAAATATAGCCATATAAATTTTTTACAATGATATCATGCATGGCCCATGTTTCTCAAAAAATCGTTAATGTGAGAGTATGAAAATATTAAATCAATAAATTTCAAATTAAATTCTCTAACGAATAAGTAAATAAAAAATATATGTTCCTATTTAAAATAAAAAGGTAAGTTTTGTATTTTAAGAAACACTAGTAGATTTTTTTTCTATGGCCGTGGCTCATTTAAAATGAACATCTGTATTGATTAATATTAAACTCTATATTTAATATAATATTTTACAGCACCAAGGCGTTGTGGACTCTGTATTACCGGTCAAACGATAAAAGATTTAATCGACAATATAAATCAACAGAGTGCTATACCTTATCGTGTCGCAATTCTTATAGGATTATCAGATTTGTTAAACGTAAGTTGTTGTTTACGAACGAGTCATTTATTTTTCAATATTCACTTATACAGTTTTTTATGTATGGGAGTGAAATTAGCGACGCGTCGCTCAGCGACGTGCCAGTGTGTGTCTACCGTTACATAAAACTGTCAGCAACATAAAAATGCGTACAAACAGCAATAAAAAAGATTAGGTACCCAAATTTGTGATGTATGGGATCAAATTAGATAGCTACGGAAACGTAGAAGGGCCAATGGAGAAAACATTATTTAAAACTGGTACTACCACTTTTTTAACTAGTATTACCACTTTTTAAGTGGTATTGCCACTTTTTTAACTGATACTACTACTTTTTAAAAGTGGTATTACTACTTTAAAAAAATAGTAATATAATTAGTTTTTCATGTTTTTCATTAATCCAAACGTGACTTTTGTGCGTTAGAAGTGCCCAATTACCGGATAGGCTGACTAGGCTGCAGCCTGGGGCTTACAATTTTCTCATTTCATTATAGTTTTTGGGGCGTTTTGATTAGGATAGAGCTAAAAAACGTCCGCAGCCTAGAGCGCGCAACGACCTAAACCAGGCCCTGTGCGTTTGGTTTTGTTGTTGTTATATTTATAGATATATACGTCACAAATGAGACGTCATAATTAAAGTCAGCACCAGACTGCGGTCCCTTTGTCACAACCCTAGTAGGTACGTGAAAAAATGATACAACTACTTTTTTAAAGTAGTAATACTACTTTAAAAAAGTTACTAGTTCATGAAGTGGTAATACCGGTTAAAAAAGTGGTAATATCGGTTAAAAGTGGTAATACCAATTAAAAAAGTGGTAATACCAGTTAAAAAGTGGTAGTACTAGTTAAAAAAGTGGTAATACTAGCTATAATACAGATTGCAAAACATTTTATTTTAAATATTATTTTACCCTTGGCCCTTCCACGCTTCCGTAGATAGCAGTAAACATATATTAGCTAATTATTTAAATAAACTATTAAATAATTTACAACACTCCTACGAGTTAGCCAGCAATTCTAATGTACAGGAGTGGTTAACAAGACCCCTAACTACCTTGCTAAATTAATTTTGAAGTGTCACAAATAAATAATTTTTAATAATCAATTATTTCATCTGGTGAGATTACGTTTCTGAATATCAAGGGTATTATAACACCCCTACGGGTTACCCAGCAATTCTAATGTACAGGGGTGGTTAACAGGACTCCTAACTACCTTGTTAAATTAATTTTGTAGTATCATAAATAAACAATTTTTAATAATCAATTATTTCATCAGCTGAGATTACGTTTCTGAATATCAATGGTAATTTACAACATCCCTACGAGTTAGCCAGTAATTCTAATGTACAACGGTGGTTAACAGGACCCCTAACTACCTTATTAAATTAATTTTGAAGTGTTATAAATAAACAATTTGTAATAATCAATTATTTCATATGCTGAGATTACGTTTCTGAATACCAAGGGTAATTTACAACACCCCTACGAGTTAACCAGCAATTGGTTAACAGGGCTCCTAACTACTTTATTAAATTAATTTTGAAGTATTACAAATATTTTTTTTAATAATCAATTATTTCATCTTCTGAGATTACGTTTCTGAATATCAAGGATAATTATAACACCCCTACGGGTTAGTCAGCAATTCGAATATACCAAGCTGGTTATAAATACTTCTAAGTAATAACTAAAATTTGAAAACAGAAATTGCACTGAAAATACGAATTGTTAATGCCATGACTACTAATTTGAAGTTCCCGGAAAATTTAATTCATAAATATGTTATAAATCTAGTAGGACCATTATTGTTTTTATTACAGTTTTATATTAATTTTCGTTCAATTTTTTTGTGTTGAGAAGTAAATGATATTCTTCTGGTAGCATATCAATTTGTGTAATGCCAGTAATGCTTAGCAAAAGGAAACATTTTCTATAATTAACACTGGCGGCTCGTGCATCAAAACTTTGGTGGGCATGGCATCTAGAGAAAAAATGCGCCACAGGCGAATTTTTTTTCATTCAAGGTCAAATGCCTTAAAATTGAAAGTTATATTTTTTAAGGTATGTGCAGCTGCATGTTTTTCCCCTTTCATGTACAAAAATAAATTGCCAGACCACAAAACATTTCTTCCACCTTCGAATTAAAATTTTTAATTTCAATTTTTCTTGCACTATCAATTGCGGTAGAAATATTTTGCTTCCTTAAAAGTACTAATTTACAAGTTGAAGCAATTTGATCTTTACGTATGTTAGTAGTACTAGTAAAAAGTATGCACGGCCAACAAAATAATTTATTAAGTACTTTACTGCCGACGAGCCAGTTATATTTATCATAGCAGGTGTTAGTTACATCTTGCCTCCTTCTCCAATATTTATTACTGATGTACTAAGATCAGAACAAAGCAGAGATTGTCTGTTTGTTTTAATTCTTTGACTAACAGTTTATCTTCATAAGATAGTCGATGAAATGGATTTTTGTTAATTAAAAGAATAATATCTTCAGAATTTATTCCTTATATTATTATCATTTAATTCGAAGTTCTTATCTTTTAAAGTCCCAGTCGAAGCCATTACACTTGTTTTGTTTTCAACTAAAAATCAAAATACAAAAACCCTACGTAGGTAAACTATAAAATCCACGAGAAAAATTAAATAATTAAATACTGCCATACGTATCAAAGTCGCAAACCAGGGCCTATTATAATAAAAATGTTGGACAGGTTATGTTATGTTTATGTCGTTAATATTATTTAATCTGGCTTGCAACATGTACAGTAGATGTCGTGAACTTATTTACAAAATTTGTCAGCATGCCGCGTTTGATTGTATTCACATCCGGTCTCGGACTCTATAAGGCCGTGTGGAAAGTAAAGTAACTGTCTTTTATTCTGTCATTGCATTTTGTATTTGAAGCACTGCCCCGAACAGCGCTGTCTAGCGCACGTTTGAATGAAAGCCGTATCAAAAACATTAGGAAATATTAAGCATTAAACTACTCATTGCATTTTGTATTTGAAGCACTGCCTCGAACAGCGCTGTCTAGCGCACGTTTGAATGAAAGCCGTATCAAAAACATTAGGCAATATTAAGCACTAAACTACTCATTTCGAGGAGCACTTCAAAGGGTGTAAATTAGATGAACTGCATTACAGATTAGTTGTGGTGGTGGCTTCAATTATTTTTTTGATATTTATAAAGACAAGCATTAATGGATAAGTTGAAATTTAATTTACATACTACTTTACATTATTTACAGCTTTATTTCTTTTCTGGTGCGGCACTGCCTACTCTGATAGGCCGCCACTGATAATTAATTTTAAATGTGAGTTACAAAAATTACTATTTTCTTTACTTTTTGACATATTAATATGAAGACATCTCCTCATTGAATTACGGTGCTCTATGCTTATTTCAAGTTTGCAAAATCCAGAATCAGTTTCCAGGAATCATTGTGTAAAATGCAGCGCTCATATAAATAAATACATACTTTAATTCAACAATTTAAAAATATCAAACTAATCTCTATTGAAGTGTCGTAATTGATTTCCAAATTTTGGTTTTAGATACGAGCCTCTCGTCATAAGTTCGTCCTTGCCTAGAGCAAAAACAATTTTTTTTATTTAATTTAATTTTTTTTCAATGTTGATTAATAATGTAATAAGGAATTATCATTTTAATATATTCCATGTAAAATTTATCGTAAACGCTAATAAAACATATTTTAATTTTTGTAAAATAATTTCAGTTTTGTGAATTCATCAGAAATACAACATATTACAAATATCTCTGGCGTGTCCAGTATTGGCGACTAAAATTTACGTGAATCCCTCACACGGACGATATTTGCAACTCTTGAAAATGGTATTCTGTTATTCAATTATACAGTAAATATATATAGTGCATTGGATTCCTTGCCGGTTTCTTGTTTGTCTTTTTGTTTTAAAGTACATGTAAATTACTTTGCAATATGAGCAAAGAACGAAAAAATATTAACAACGTCAATTGCTGCGTTTATGGCTGTCATTTTGGGGTAGTAAGAAATTATCTGTTTCAAAAATTAGTGAGAGGAAGAGTGACATCCAAAATAAATTTGGTAAAATGGAGTCTATCGACAAAAGAGAGGGCTGGTTTAGGAAAATACGAACTGGAAAACAAATGACGAATCTGAAGAGGATAACAAAAATGAAAAGTATTGTATTATTTCCTGACCAATTCATGAGTAAAATAATACACTTTTCACTTTAGATGTACCATGCAATATATATATATATATATATATATATATATATATATATATATATATATATATATATATATATATTTCTTACATATGTAATTAAAACAATTTGAAAGATATTTAACTTTAGTTGGAAAACAAGTGACGAATCATAAGATGATAACAAAAATGAAAAGTATTGTATTATTTCCTGACCAAAGTAAAATAATACACTTTTCATTTTATGTGTAGCATTCAATATATTTCTTACACTTGTAATTAAAACAATTTGAAAGATATTTAACTTTAATTCCATTTTAATTTTCTTAACTAAGTAAAGTAAATACATATTTATTTAACATCCATGAATAATATATGGTACTATTTTACTATCTTGCATAAAATATTAAGACAGCTGTAATATGTTTGCCTGGCCACTATGGTCAGCTACACAAGAGCATTTTGTAAATAATCTATTGTAAATTTAAAGTTCTTCTAATCTTATGAGAAAGTGGCGTTAGAGCACTTGTTTAAACAGCCCAAATTTTTTTTAGTCTGTAGAACTGTGTTCATTAACGCCATATAAAAATAACAACCCACGAATCAACAATTCTTCCCCTTCTATAAAACGTCGAGAAGAATTTGTTGCCTCCAAGTAAACATTTCCTTAGAAATAAGTCTAAAATATCTTTCTTCGAATGTCATTTGGAAATAATTGAGAAAATAAATTTAGATTAATTGTATTATTTTGCAATGTGATTATAATATAAGCACGCACACAAAATTATTACTAACATATAAAGTTAAAATGAATTTGTTAGTATACTTCAAAACGAATGTTGGTTGTGCAATGTTTCTGTATGCGATTTTATAATACAATACCATTTTCAGAGCACGTGTATGCTACAACACTAGCGCCGCCATCGGTAGTTTTAGTCGCCAATGGTATCATCCGCTGAATTAATTAGCTACATATTAATCAACATTCATCTCAATTCTGAGTTGTTAAATACTAGCAACATTGTTGAAAATTATAATCAATTTCAATAGAAACAAATGTGTCATCTTTCATTCAATGTTTACAATTATTATTAATTTCTTGCTGTAGCAATGTTGCTAAGAAAGAATAATTTTGCTACAAAATTGGGGCGATTTTTTGAAAAATAGTTCATTTTTAAACGATCTGACATACTATCCTTCTTATTTCTGGCAGTGGGCTCACATAGAATCTAAAATGTTTATTCTGCAATTGTTTTTTATAAAATAAACTAAGTATCTTTAAATTTTTTGGGTGGGCCAGCAGGTGGGCCGACAGACCCCCCCCCCGTAGTTACGTCCCTGGTAGTTTATAAAAAAATATTTCGAAATACATCACGATTAAGCGTTCAATATAGTATAGTACGGTAATATAATATATTCCTGTAAGCTGCTAGCAGCAACAAAGGGCTTCTACAGAAAATCTAATTCTGTTTTTCTTACGTTCGTTCTTTACTTCGTTTCAAGTTTTGTTCTGGTCTTTAATTTCCTCACTCCTCAGAACGGAGCGTGACCATGTAATCTTGGGTCGACCTACTTTACTCCATTTCTGAAGATTTCACTTATATAGATACTCATAAGTTAAATACATTCAATTGAATTTTTCAGTTATGGAGTTTGCTACTATAGCAAAATTTACAACTAAAACTATTTTATTAAGTATTATAGATTTCACTACAAAAAAAGAAAACTATAATTATTTTATTCAATATGTTATATTACTGTGTTTTGCTAAATATTGTTTTAATGCCTAAAGCATGTGAGCTAAATTTTTCCTGATAACATTTCTCAAATTTTTTGAATATGAATGTACTGCAAAGCGGAAGCTGCCAATTGATTCTTGTGTTTAATTTTATATACACGTGAAGTAAAACAATAAACAGAGCAGATAACTAATATGAACATCAGACATCAATAAAAACAAACTTGAGTAGTAAAGGGGGTCCGAGAGCCGGTCACCTCAATGCAATAGACAAAGACAGACAATCTTGGATAAATGGAGTTTGTGTGAGAGCGAGAGAGATGCAAGAGTAGAAAGAGAATTGGATGAGATGGGTTATGCAGAGTCTGAACGAATCAGATTCACTGGTCAAGCAGGCGGCGGTCGCGTTGGGGGCAATCTGTGATACGTGTATTCTGGTATTGTACTAACGTGCAAAGGACGAAACTTTAAATAATAGATGGAATTATATTTTACAAATTTATTATTTTAATTTATTATAGTTACATTGCATATTGTATATTCTATACAATAATTGTTAAGAATTATATTAAACTATTTTTTGAAATCCATGAATTATGTTTATTATCAAATCCAAGCCACTTGATAAAGTATTTATTTTTTCGTTTTTGTAGAATTTTTTCAACTAAGTAAGTATTAGGATATTTTGTCTTCTGTAACTCTTCTTGATAAAATCCACCTTTAATGCGGTTTCCTTCCATATCTTGTATTATAAATGTTACAGGTATTGTATGTTTTACTTCAGCTATTCTAAATACTTCTGTAGTCCAGTTTGGAGTATATCCTTTTTCAAACACATGTTTATGCTTACTTATTCTGACATGATCACCCACTTGAAATAACGATGGTTTCAACTGATGATGTCTTTTATTATGATAGGATGGAATGTGTGTATCTTTTTTAACTTCTGACGGTTTCATTTGTATAGTACAATGTTTGGAATTATTATATTCTTCAACCAGATTATTGAGAATATCTATCCACTTATAGGATCCTCTAGAACTAAATTCTTTTTACATTTTGCTTTTTAACGTTCGATTCCAGCGTTCAACTATGCTTGCTTTTAAATGTGAAAATGTGGAGTAATGATTAATTTGATAATCGGACATTAGTTTTTTAAAATCCTTATTAAAAAACTCCTTGCCATCATCGGTTTGTAGATTTCTTGGTACACGTTCACTTGACAAAATTATTTTCATACCTGTAGATACATCTGTTGCTGATTTTGTGGCGACAGGAATAGCCCACGCATACTTTGAATAGGTATCAATAACAGTAAGCATAAACTTGATATTATTATTTTTACTGGCATATGTTGACATATCCACCAAATCTGCCTGCCATAGATCATCAAAACCTTGTAATATAACTTTGCGTCTAGTAAAATTTCGACGTGCTGGCTTGTGTAGTTCATTGGTTATTATACGTTTTATATTACTCATAATAATTTATGTATCTTCTGGTTGAATAAATAAACTCATCTGATGCTTGAGAAAAGATACGTCTGTAGCGATATTCTTTACACTTTGTAAGTCGTTATTCAAATTATGAATTAACTCGTTAATACGTGTTATCTCTTCTTTAATTGTATTTTTTTTGAGTTTGTTCGATGATATTAATATTTTGTAGGATATTCTGTAAATCTTGATCCAGTCTATTAACTAGAAATGCTACACTATCTCGTTTAAGATGTAGATCGTTTTGTATATTTTTGGCAAACGAACTAATATTCTCGTCTACGTATTTTTTGGATGCAGCGTCGTGAAGACTGCGAGGCAAATTGATGTTAGTTAATTGTTTATTAGTAAAATTTACGTCACCTTCGCTTGTTAATGGAAACTGAAGTTGAACTTTATACGACGAAGGGGTTGAATGTTTACCACCCGATGTTATATAAAATGGGTCCAAGTAACGTCCAAATTTGTCGATTGACATGATGAAACTGACTTTATATAATGATTTCCTCTTCTCTTAACTCTTCTTCTATTGATGCTATTTCTGAATCAAGGCCACTATGACCAATCGCACGTGAAGAATGAAGTAAATAAAGTCGTTCAACTAATTCATTAGGATCGTTCCAGTACTTTAAGTCAATTGGATTTTTAGAAACTTGTATTAAATTTGAGCCACCTTTTCCAGTCACTGGCTGAGATTCAATGTATTTTATAATATTCCTGTATTTGTATGAATTATTCTTTCTAGTCTGTTCCAGTGGTAAGTAATTTTTCTTATGGGCGTTTGTATCGAGAAGAATTGTCTTATAGTTTTGTAAGTCTTCCACTGTATATTCTTTTTTATTAGGTGAATTAAGAAAGAGTAACTGAGCCAAACCTGGTGTTATTTTATATTGATTATTATTTATAATGACGTCATCATCACTTGTCATAAGCAAGTGTGAGTCACCAATTTTAAAGTTATTACCAACGCGTCTTACACCATACTGTTTATCTATAATCTTGTTTTGACCAATGCGAAATAGTAATTGTTTAATATACTTTCGTGTTATCGGTCCAATATGTGTATTAAGATGCTGTTCAATTATACCTCTTCCACTTTCCGTTTTAAGTAAAGTATCAAAATGTATTTGATCTGCGATTAATCCTTTAGTATCTTGTATGATATTTTCATTTGTCATTTTACCGGTTTCTTTCTTCGGTATATCTATTACAGGAGGAACAGACAGTTTTTGAAGTACATCTGTGAGTGGCTCCACAATGGGTCTATATTGTTTAGAATAAAAATCATTTCTACTATTTTCCCGGTTTATAATACTTCTATATTTACGTCGTATATTATCAGCTGTTTTATCAATATCAATAATAACATTATTATTGACTTTCGCTTTCTTTTTCGATTTATATTTATTGGTCATTATCTTTGAATTTAATGTTGACATACTTGTACAACAGTTCAGTATGTTCTAGTTGAAAATTTTACACAACGACCTTTATGTACGAATCAAAACCTAAACGATATCGACCGTTATTTAATTCTTTATCTTTATCAATTACTAAGAAATCATATTTGTTCATATTCCAACATAATGAACATATATCTTTAAATTGAGAAAAATTCATATCTGTATTAATATGATCCGTATAAATATGATGTAAATTCACATCATCTTGTTTAAACAGTACAAGTAAGTTTGCATTGTCTCGAATTAAATGTTTTGGAATGTGGGTGTATGTCTGACTTAAATAAAAAGAATCAACTAAACTGTGACGTCCCATACTAAAATATTCACGCATAGTATTTTGCTTATCACAGATGACGTCATCGAATATAAAAAGAGAATTCGCTTTCGCGTTATGGGGTTCTGTAATATTTTCAGTACTCTGGTACGGAAAATAACCTATGTCTGGAATGCGTTCTAATATTTTTTGAAGTAATTGATATTTTGGTTGGTTCGGAGTTTTTGTGTACAAGTAAATATTTTTAAATTTTAGACTATTCGGATCCGTAATTAAGCTTATCATTAAATTCGTTTTTCCACAATTTGAAGGGCCACTTATTATACATCTTATTGTATTTGGTAACAAATGTCTAAGTGATTGTTTTATTATTTTCAGAAATATTATCAAAATTTTGAATCTTTATTGATAGGGGTTGTTTAATCAACTTCATGATGAATACTGATAGATTTTTTATTACACTTTTTGTATGTATGTATAAATATATATATATATATATAATATGATGCGTAGGTAATGTTACCTCTTTTCCGTTCCATGAAAATGTCATAGAATTATATATAAATATCATATTGTGTTTAAGAATTCTGTCAGTTAGTAACAAGCCAAGAATATGTCCAGATCTCGCTATTTGTATGCAGGTAACGGTTTGGTCAATTCATTAATCAATCGTCTTCCGATCGAATTACATATACCTGGATATCAGTATTGTGGTCCCGGTACCAAACTTCAGCAACGTTTACAACGAGGTGATCCAGGTATAAATGAATTAGATAAAGCCTGCAAAGAACACGACATAGCATATTCTCAGAATAAAGATAATTTGACTGCTCGTCACGACGCCGATAAAGTACTAGAGAATAAAGCCTGGTCAAGAGTATTAGCTACCGATTCTTCATTATCGGAAAAGGTGCGGCGTGGGGTATAGCCAACACCATGAAAGTTAAACGAAAATTAGGAATGGGAATGAAAATGGGTGTAATAAATAAAATTAAAAAACGAACATGTAAAAAACCAACTTTAAATACAGTGAAGAAGGTTGCAAAGTTAGCCATTAAATCCAAAGGAAAGTCACTCAAACATATGGATGATTTAACGGCACAAGGAATTATAAAAACTGCACTGAAAGCAGCTAAACGTGAAGTTAATAATCACAAACCATTAAAGTTGCCGAGAGTGCCGCTAACTAATATAGATTTAGAAAACTATGCTCGTCATTACGAAATACCATATTTTCGTGGGGTTTATATGCTAAATAACTTACCACGCAATCCTGAAATGAATGAATCTGCTATAGTTAATTTGGATGGCAAAGGAACTCACTGGGTAGCTTACAAGAAACGTGGTTATAATGTAATTTACTTTGATGGCATAGGTAACTTACCACCTCCAAAAGAAATAATAGAGTACCTCGGTAATTGTAAAATTTTCTATAATTACAAACAAGAACAAGAGCCTAGCACAGTAATATGTGGACATCTTTGTTTAAAATTTCTTATGAATAAAACTAGTCGCTGATATCACAGAATATCATTTCTATGGTATTATTCGAAACGTCAACATAATAATGTCTTTAACATTAACATTACATAGTAATAGTTCTATTCTAAATGCGAACTTTTTTCCGCCAATTGAATTAAAAAAGATACCGAATACAAATTGGGGGTATGAAATTAAAGATATAAATGAATATATTAAATCTCATTTACCAAGTGGAATTAATTTTGAATTGACCGCCAATAATAATACGTTAAAAAGTGAAATAAAGTGTAGTGAATGGATTTATTTTAATAAACCTAATAGTTTTGGACCTTTATTAGGATTTACAGAACGAGCTCTTGAACCAAATAAATGGCACGAATCAGATATACCTGTTCAGATTATTAAAGTTTCTAATATACGGATATAGTGTAACATTACAACAGGCTCTTATACAAATGAGAAATTAATGCATACAATCCATGAATTTACCCCAATGGTACCACCTGGTTATAAAATAATTGAAATTCCAAACAATATAATTTATCTACCACTTCGGGTAAACACAATCGACAATTTAACACTTGAAATACTCGATCAAGATGATAATTTAGTCAATTTTCGTGGAGAAGCCATCACAGTAAGATTACATATCAAACCACTTTAACCTTATGATTCTTCAGAAGATAAAAAATAAAAACTCACTGCGTAAAGCTTATCCTTTACTGATTCCACGAAAAAGAAGAAAATCTGATATTTATAAATACAGATGTTCATCTAAAAAAAATATCAGAAACGTTTCTTCCGTTTCGAAGTTAACAGCAAATAGTCAAAACATCCTGAGAGCTCTTGGATACAAGTTAAAACATGAATAACTGATGATATGTTATCAGTGGACGAAGATATTACGTTCGATGAGTCTATTAACCGCATAGAGTGGCATACACATCAACCATATGTGACAACAACTTTTAATAATAACGACGAAATTCGTATTCCAATTCAACAGCAAGATATATACACATTACCAGCAGACAGTTTTCTCTATATAGAAGGTAAAATTGAAGCTGGTCAACAGGAAGCGGAAGCAGTAATTAAGTTCATCAACAATGGTATTGTCTACTTGTTTGAAGAAGTACGTTATGAATTAAATGGGATCGAAATCGACCGTACAAAAACATTGGGTATAACATCAACTGTTAAAGCGTATACGTCAATTACACCAAATGAAGTACTGTCTTTAGAAAATGCAGGATGGAACATAAAAAATGCTGACCATGCAATTAGTTACAAAGAAAATTTTAATGTATGTATACCACTAAAAATGTTATTAGGATTTGCTGAAGATTTCAACAAAATCATTTTAAATTCACGTCAAGAATTAATATTGGTCCGTTCTAAAACTGATAATGATGCTTTAGTATGCACACAAGCAGGCAATTTAAATAACATATTTGTAAAACTTAATAAAATCCAGTGGCGAGTACCGTACGTATACGTCGCCAATCCTGAACGTTTATCTTTATTAAAGATAGTTGAACAAGGTAAACGTATTCATATAAATTTTCGAAGTTGGTCAACATATGAGTTTCCTATGTTACCAAATACGTCGAAACATACATGGACTGTAAAAACAAGTGCACAGTTGGAGAAACCTCGTTCTGTCTTACTAGTGTTTCAAACTGACAGAAAAAACTCTTTAGAAAAGGACGCATCATTATTTGATCACTGTAATATTACTAATGTAAAATTATATTTAAATTCTGAATGTTTTCCTTATGACAATATGAATTTAGATATTGACAACAATAAATATGCGTTAATGTATGATATGTATAAAAGATTGCAATCATCGTATTACGGTCGAAGTGGATATGGTGACCCATTATTTAGTGTTCAGGATTTAAAGAACATAGCACCAGTGTTTGTAATTGATTGTTCAAGACAAAATGAGTCTATAAAAACATCTACAGTAGATATAAGACTAGAATTTGAATCAAAAAATCCAATTCCAAAAAATACATCTGCATATTGCATCATATTGCACGATCGACTCATCGAATATAATCCATTAACAAATATTGTTAAAAAGGTTTTGTAAAAAAAATATAAAACAGTTCACAAGTAACTCTTTATCATATTACATCGTACTGTTCATAAAAATGAAAGAATTTATTATTGATATTCAAGGATATGGAATCAGTAATAATCGTTTCATTTTAAAAGAAACAGCCATCTTAACAAAAAATGATACGCAATTAATCCACATGTTTGTTCAACCTCCTTGTAAATGGTTTTTCATTGCGTAAGCAAATATGTTGGTTAGAACGTAATTATCACGGATTATCGTGGGATGATGGATATATAGATTATTATACAGCTCATAATATAATAAAGAGTATATTATCTTGCGACTGCATAATATATTAAAAGGGAAATGTAAAAAGAAAACTGATGGAAAAGTTACTTAAAAATAATAACATGTGTACTATAGTTGATTTGGCAGAACATATAAATGACTATGATGAAATGCCACCATCACTACGAATAAACAACAAATATACTTCAAACTTTTCTTGTTTTTCTCATAAAACACAAAGAAACTGTATATCAGCATGTGCCCTTCAGAATGTATTTACAATTCACGCTTGGTTATCAAGAAAACAAGAAGATGATCCATTCTGAATTACATATTTTTCATTATTTTTTATATTGTAAAACTATATGTTAATAATACTGTACTTATTAAATGTTTATAATAAAATTTTGTAAATATTTTTTGTTAATTGTATATACTTACCCAATATACTTTATATACATTTTTCAGGATTAAAAGGAGTAAAGTAAGTAATAAGGTTTGTAATCACAGATAAAACATAGTTTACTTATTTGTTATATATTTACGAATTTTCATTATATATTTACATACACACAAAAATCGGTATAAAAAGGAGGTATGATTATGCAATATTACATATGTATATACATTTTATTTATAACTATCCATTTTATTAGCCAAATGTTTTAATTTATTATAATTACTGGGAACATAATACATATATGATTTTAAATCATCTAATATGAAGTTTGGATAAAAAGTCAACATTTCTTTATATATCGTACAAACAATATTATTTTCTTCTTTGAATATAAGTTTCTTTATATTGTAAAGAGATTTTCCGGGCATGAAATAAGCTTGTGTATTAATGTCCCTATAATATTCCCCAAAATTAAGAGAATTAAAATAATTTAGCGTGTCTGACAAAATATCACTTATTTTACATATAAGTTGTAGTGATAATTTATCTACCAATATTTCATTTTTCATCCATTTTATACAGATTGAATAATCAGTTTCTAGTTTATGAAATTCAATATTATGTACCTCGTCACCAGTGCTACTTATTGGATTTACAATACTTTTTATATAATCAACAAAAGCATTCCATTCTGACACATTGAATACAATACTGTTCTGCGATTTATAATTTGCAATCTTAACAACGACTTCTACATTTATGGGATAAATTCCCACATACAGGACTTTTTCGTTATTTTTGCAAAGGTTGTAGGCTTGTTGTAGCAATAAGCGAGAAGCATGACTGGTTATCATTATCTGGGCCATTCTGTAAAAATGAATAAATATCAACTATATCTAATATTCGAGTTTATCCTAAAAAAATCATACCTTGTTCTCTATCGATTTTTTATCATCTGCTTGAGAATTTAAAAAGTTGAAAAATTCCTTTTCCTCTTCCTCAAGAAAATCAACGACTTCACTTTCTAATTCTTGCAATAACTTAATTTTCTTGAATTTTTCGAGTAACTGAATAATATTAATTTTTTTAATAAGGTAACTGTAACAAATTTCTTCACCTTCAGTATAACGTTTCGAATCTTCTCGGTAAGAATCATTTAAAAAATTTTCGAAATCTTCATCGAAACGTGTTCGCTTGTAAACTATTTCATGTTCATTGTCATGTGCAAAATAATAGCAATGATTTTTTAAATTTCTTACAGCTGATTCTAGATCAATAGCATCCTCTGTATGTACATAACCCTCACTTATTTCTAACTAAAATCGATCTCATACGTAATTCATATATATATATATATATATATATATATATACTATTTTCAAAAATTTGCAGGTTCAAACTCGTTCGTAGTATTATTAAAAATTTAAGATAAAAACGTTTTGATTATATAAAACTGGCTAATGATATATCGATTAACAAAACAAATAATCAAGCCTTATAAAGGAAAATAAAGCCAGATACGTTTAGTTTCAGAGCTAATAATAAACAACACTCATTCGTAGTATTAGTCAAAAATCTTAAGATAAAAATGTTTTGATTATATATAACTGACTAATGATATTTCAATTAATAAAACAAAAAATCAAGCCTTATAAAGGAAAATAAAGCCAGATACATTTAGTTTCAGAGCTAATAAATAAACACTGCTCAGGGGTATAAAAAAAATTAAAATGCGATTTACTGTTTTGTGAATAATATAGAAAAGGATTCATCAAATATAATATTACTTTGAGAACCCCTTTTTAAGATCTCAATATAAAATGCGTCGTTTTAGTCAAATTATCTTCATTCTGTACCAAGTTCGTTTAAGCGTACAACGATTCAAAATTAAAATGAATATGGCAAAAATTAATGAAATCGGACAGCTGTCCGAATTTAAACCTACAAAGAAAGTGCATGAATTAAAACAAAATCAACCATATAAAGTTATAAAAGTTAAAAAAATTAAAACCAAATCTTTTGGCGATAAAATTTTGTGTGATTTGGGGGCCTTTTCTATATTCTTACCAGAAAGATTTTCTTCGTTAACAAACAAACAAATCCAATCACTTAACGATACACCTCACTTGGGTGTGATTTATTTGGGTTTAAAAAATATGAGTGCCGGGCGCAATGCAGCAACATTAATAAAGTTTACAACACTGGTGCCGGGTACTGCTGAAATTTTATCAGCTGAAATTGCTGCAACATCACTTCTAAAAGATGATTTAGAACAAGGTCCTTCAGGAACGGGTTTGCAACCGCTTACGTCTTAAGTAAGATTTTATATTTTATTTATTTTATTAATGTTCTAATATAGTCTTCAACTGTATCAGTAAATACGTCGTCCAAATCATCTATTGATCATCACATTGCGAAACCTACTACGAGTTCGAATACGAGTACAAATGCCTCAACAAGTTCCACTACTTTACCGATATCACCGTCAACGGATTCTCCGGAAACATCTTTAGAACATGTAACTTCACAAATTGATCATCAACTATTCAAAATTTTAAATATTCGTGAAAGAAAAATGAAAAAATTCAAATCTGCATGGCGTGAAATTAATATTGCAATAAATACGTATTCCTCAAACGAAGATCCTGTTCAATGGTTAAATTCTATATTTGATAAACTAATAAAATATTTAGCTGAAGAAATGAAAATTTTACCTTCAGATCGAATAGGTATTGAAATTTTTAGCGAAAATTCTCCAGATTATCCAATTGGTATAAGTTACAAAAAAAATTCTGACTTATCATCGAATGTTATTGTAAATGCCATACAAAGTGTATTACAAAGTAACAAAAATTTTCTCCTAAATGACACCCTTATGTTATCTATAGCTCATACAATTATGCCATCCGGTAAAGGAAAAACGAATTTTAAATATGTACCGTTTGAAGAATACTGTCGTCGAAAACATTCGATAATACACATAAAAAATAACGATAATTTGTGTTTAGCTAGAGCTATTGTTTTAAGTATTGCGTATTTGGAAAATCAAGATTTATTTAAAAAATTACGTAAAAATGAAAATTTACAAAAACAACATGCCATTGAATGATGTCAAAAATTTAACATAAATTTAGACAACGGTGCAGGAATTGAAGAATTGCAGGACTTTCATAATAATTAAAAAAAATTACTCTATTTGGTGATGATAGATTAGGACAAGAAATTATTTTTGAAGGACCTGACGTTTTTAACGGTACCGACCAATACATTGATATTTTATATTTTAATAATCATAATCCAATTATTAGTATCACAGGCGCATTTAATTTATCGTATTATTGTCGTAAATGTCATTTAGGTTACAAAATGAAAGGTACACATAAATGTCCTTTTTCATGTTCACGGTGTAATAGTTCACACATTAAAAGTGAAAATAATATACTTGTAACATGCAACGAATGTCAAAGACACTTTAATGAACAGGATTGCTTTGATAATCATAAAACAGTTAATACATACACTAAAACGAGATCAATGTGTGAAGTTACTAAATATTGCAAGAAATGTTCCAAAACTTATAATCTGAATACAAGAAAAACACCCCACGAATGTTCCGAAATATTTTGCTCTGTATGTCAAGTAAGTAATTCTATTGTATTGTTTTATTTTACTTAATTACTTATATTTTATTTATTGTTCTTGTTAGCAACATTTTCCACCTAATCATCAATGTTTTATGAAAAATATTACGACTGATGATTCAAAAACAGCTGCACATGTACTTTACATTTTTTTGATTTGGAATGTTCACAAAATACACCATTCAACGACGATAAGACAACATCCTGTTCATCTAAAAAGAAGAAAGAAAATATTTCATTTGAACATGTACCAGTCCTGTGTGTAGCACAACAATCTTGCATACATTGCATAGAAAGAAGTATTAATGTGAGTAATAAATTTTGTAATAATTGTGGTATTCGTGAACATATATTTATGGAAAATCCTATAAAACAGTGTTTTGAATATTTAATGTTACCACAACAAAATTTGAAAGAGATTATTGTAATTGCTCATAATCTTAGATCATATGATATAAGATACATAGCTGATACATTAAAATTAATACCGGACATATTAATTCGGGGCAATAAAATATTAAATATTCGTTTAAAAAACATAAACTTTATTGATAGTTTAAATTTTTTACCTATGAAATTAAGTAAGATGCCTAGTGCATTTGACTTGAAATGTGATAATGTTTTGGAAAAAGATTATTTCCCTTATTATTTCATTCGAAGTGAAAATTTAGATTATATTAAGAACAATATTATCCTATACAGAGTATAAGTTCCGATGAAATTGTAAGTTTTTATAAATGGTATAACGAAAACAAACAGTCTCATTATATATATATATATATATATATATATATATATATATATATATATATATATATATATATATATATTTTAATTAGATTAAACCGGTTCAACAAATGAAATTTGTTATTCACGGTTCGGTTGTTGTTTCTATTGACTTGGTTAGGGCCAGTAATTACATACTTCCTTGGGACTTATTATTTGAGTGTGATTTAGTTTGTTCCAAAGTGTATATCTTGAGGTAGACGTTTGCGACGTCTTCTATTGTTGGTAGTCTCCCCGGAGGTATAGTGGTTGGATCCTGAGCACTTATTTATGTTTGATATAAAGTTTAGTGTTAGTTTGTCGACAAAGTCTTTAAATGCAGGAATTTTTAATTCTTTATGAATTTGTTTATTGCGAATGAACCAGGGTGATTTAGTAGCGATTCTTAGTATTTTATTTTGGAATTTTTGCAATTTGTTGAATTGTTGATTGGATGCCGAGCTCCAGATAGGACAAGCGTATGTTAATATCGGTCTTAGAATTGATTTGTAGATTAATATGGTACATTTTGTTCTTAGCTTTGATTTTTTGTTAATTAGGGGATACAGCATTCCTAATCTTCTGTTGGCTTCTATTATTTTGGTTTGGATATGTTTTGTCCATGTCAATTTTTTATCTAGGTGAGCTCCTAGGTATTTTATTGTGGATTGATTTGAATTCCAAGGAACCACGATGTTGTTGATTTCTACTGGATCAGGATCGTTACTCCTTCTGAGTGTAAATATTTTACATTCGCATTTTGTCTCATTTAGAGTTATTTTCCATTTTTTCATCCATGCTGTTATTATGTTTATTGAGGTTTGAAGGTCGTTTTTAGCTTTTTCTGGGTCTTGATTTTGAGAGATGATTGCTGTATCATCAGCATACATTGCAATGCTTGTGTTCGGGAAAGTTGGTATATCTCTCATATATATATATATATATATATATATATATATATATATATATATATATATATATATATATATATATATATATATTATATAATATGGGCCCCAATACAGAGCCTTGTGGCACTCCTGCTTGGATGTTTCTGGTTGTTGATAGAGTACTATTTATTTTGATTTCGAAAGTTCGTTGTGAAATAAATGATTTAATGATGTAGTATATATATTCGGGGAGTTTTAATTCTTGGAGTTTAATTTTTAAGCCATTATGCCAAACTTTATCGAAGGCTTGTTGTACATCCATAAATGCTATGGCTGTAATTTCTTTCTTTTCGAAGCCTTTCGTGATGATTTCCGTTAATCTAAGGAGTTGATGATTCGTGGAGTGATTTGACTTAAACCCAAATTGAAATGGAGGAATGCTATTGTTTGCATCCAAGAAGGATATAAGTCGTGTTTTAATTACTTTCTCGAATATTTTACTGATAGATGGTAATAGACTGATTGGTCGGTAGCTAGAAACGTTATTCTTTGGTTTGTTTGGTTTATGAAAAATAATTATAATGGCATGTTTCCATTTAGATGGGAAATAGCCGATTCTGAGACATTTGTTTAGAATTGAAGCTAAGAAGCTTATGCATTTTTTGGGTAAATTTTTGAGTATTGTATTAGTTATATGATCATTTCCAGGTGTCTTCTTGTTAACTAGTTTATTTATGTGTTTTTTCAGTTCTTGTGGGGTTATTATTGATTTTATTTCTTTGAGTTCTGTATTAATATTTGTTATTTGTGCTGCGTCTTCCTCTTCTTGTAAGTTGAATACTTTCTCAAAGTGATCAGCAAATACTTTGCATTTTTCTTCAGCATTGCAGTAAGTGTTTGTGCCTTGTTTTATAGGGGGTATGATAGTTGGCGTTTTAAGAATTCTTCTTGTGGCTCTCCACATTTGAGTATCTCCCGGATTTATTTCACTTAAGTAGTTTTGATATTGATTGATGCTGTGTTCTTCTAGTTTTCTATGTACTGTATGTGTTATTCTATTGAGTTGCGTTTTGATTGTTTTATTACGAGTATTATACCATAGTCTTCTGAGTTTGTGTTTCTCTTTGATAAGTTCTTGAATATGCTATGGTATTGAGGGCTGTATGAAGTGTCTTTTGCTTTTTTTGATACAAGTTTTTGCTGCTTTTATTATTGCATTTGTGTCTTTGTCTATGGCTTCGTCTATGCTTTCTTGTGTGTTTTGTAGATTGGGTGCTTCGATAGTGTTATTTATTTCTTGATGAAATTTTTTCCAGTCGATTTTTCCGGTGACAATATGATGATTATTCAGATTTAGGTGAGGTTGGTTTGAGAATTGTACCAGTACTGGGACGTGATCAGAGTCTAGTTCGATTTTTACTGATTGTCTTATTATCGACGAGAAGTTTTTCGTTAGAACAATGTCTAGTATGTCTGGCGTGTGATCTGAACGGTATGGGTAATGTGTTGGTTCATCAGGGGCAATTAATTCTATGCCAAGTTCATTAATATATTCTTCCAAACGGATGCCATTAGGATTCGTTTTAACGCATCCCCATTTTTGGTTTTTGCAATTTAGATCGCCTAGCAGTATAACAGGGTTTGATTGTTGAAATAAATTATTGAGATCTTCCTTGTTAATTCTTCTACTGGGTTGATGATATGCTGATATGATTGTAATGTTGCGATTATTTAGCAATTTAAGGTTTATGGCTGTGGCTTCGATTGTTCGCAGTGTTGGAAGTAATATTTCATGATGTGCTAATTGTTTTTTAATAACGATTGCGCTTCCTCCTGAGGCCCAAGTTGCGACTCTGTCATTTCTGTATATTTCGTATTTAGGGATTTTAAATGATTCGCCTGGGATTAGGTGAGTTTCGCTTATGCAGCATATGTCTACGTTGTATCTTTGCATGAAATCTATAAATATTCGCCTTTTTGATTTTAAACCGTCTGCATTCCAGTTCATGATGGTTAGATCTTTTATATTGTTTGTGTGTATCATTACGGTTGTTGGGAAAAGATGCTGGCTATGAATTGTTTTATTTTTGGTATGTTGGCTGTGATTAATTCTGTTATTAGGTTTGTTATGAATGAGAGAACTTGAGTTATTGTTTGTGAAAAAGGGGAGTTAGTGTTATCTTCTCGTTGATGGTGGTTAGGATTGTTTAGGAGGGCAGAGGAGTATGTGTGTGGAGGAGTATTTTGTGTAGGATGGCGGTTTGTGGGAAGGGTTTTATATATGGATTCTGCATTTGAAGCGTTTTGTTGTGTGAATTGTCGGTGGTATTTATTGTTGATTTTTTCTTTTATGTTTTTATAATAGGTGCAGCCCCTATAGTTGGCTGGATGTGCCTGTCCGCAGTTTATACATGTGCAATTTTCTTCTTTAGGTTTTGTGCATTTGCAGTAATGGTGTTGGCCGGCACACTTGTGACAATTTGATTCCATATGGCAGTAATTTTTCGTATGTCCGAATTGTTGGCAGTTTGTGCACTGTGTAATATCGTTAGATTTTCGTCTCATTTCTACTGTTACTATAGCATTCATAATACTTTTTAGGTTGAATATATCTTTGGAGTTATCTGTTTTTGGTAGTTCCACTGCGATTACTGGAATAGGGTCTTTAAACTTATTAAGTAATCTGGTGACTTTGTGGACTGTAAATTGCGTATTTAATTCTTCTAGTACTTCGTCTTCTCCTATTGAAATAGGTACATTTTTGATAACTATTGACAGCATTTTGTTGTCTGGTGGTTGATATGTGTAGTATTCTACTTTCATGGTATCATAATATTGTGTTACTCGTCTAAAATCGTTTGCTGTACTTAAATTAACTTTTAGTGTCTGAGGTCCAATTAATTTGGTTGTGAAATTTTGATGTTTAAGAAGTTCTCTCATGCCGGAAAAACATTGTTGGTAATTGTTTGCTTTGATGAATAACGGAGGTATTTTAATTTTTGGATTCTGTGAACCTGATGGTGTGTTTAGTGATTCATCTTGATTATTTAGAACATTAAACCTGTTTTGTGTTGGTATATTTATTATGTATCTCTTGCTTGGAACATGTGAGTTGTCTTCAGAATTCATTCGCTTGTTGCTATTTTGTTTCTGTTGCGTTAAATCAATGGGTGTTGGTGAAGGTGAAGGTGCCGGTGATTGTGAAGTTAACATTACGTAAGGGTTCTCCATCGGAGAACCCTTACTGTCTGATTAGAACTTGTTTTATAATTTGTGTATAAATTAATGACTAATATGATAATTATATTAGCAATTAAGGTTCTACGTAATACTACGTTGTGTGAGTTAGTGGGAGCAATTGATAAACGTCCGTTCTCTACGATGGCTCGGACAACACTGTGATTATATTTTTAATTTGAAGAAAGAATTAATTAAATACTATACAAATGACGTCAATATATTACGGGAAGCATGTATGAAATTTAAAACTTTATTTTTCAAAAATAATAATGTTGACATTTTTAGACGTTCAATAACTATAGCTAGTGCATGTCTTTATAAGTACAGAAAAAAAAATTATTTGGAAGAAAATAAAATAGCTTTGTCCCACCATCTGGATACAGATGTAAACAAATATATTCTTTTGAAGCAACTATTTGGTTATTGTGGGAGGAGAAAGAACGAAACATTAAAATACAACACGCTTTCAATAATAATGAACGTAATATATTAGGTTTTAAAGTAGACGGTTACACAGAAATAGAAAATAAAAAAATAATATTTGAATATCAAGGCTGTTGGTATCATGGTTGTCCTACTTGCTATCCATACCACCGTAATAATTCATTATTAAATACTGCAGACGATACAATGAATTTTCGATATGAATCAACAATTAGAAAAATAGAAATATTAAAAAGTGCAGGATTTGAAGTAATAGAAATGTGGGGTTGTCAATTTAAAAAAAAATCGTAAAAATAATATTAATTTACATCAGTTTTTTAATACACGTAAAATATTGTCTATAAAACCCATAAATCCACGTGACAGTTTTTATGGAGGAAGAGTTGAAACAATGGTAACTCATTATAAAATTGATGAAAGTAAAAACGAAAAAATTTATTATTCTGATATTTGTAGCTTATATCCGTACATTAACAAATATTCAGCCTACCCGATCGGTCATCCAATGATATATTTAGGTGATGATTGTCCAGATATTTTTAATTTTGAAGGATTAATTAAATGTACAGTATTACTAATGAAAATAAACAAAAAATGTAAGTTTGTTTTATGTCGTACTTGTGCGGAAAACATGAATATCAATGACTGCACACACTCTGATACCGATAGAGAATTAACATCCACATGGGTCGTTAATGAAGTTCGTTTAGCTGTTTCTAAAGGTTATAAAATTGTTCAAAAATACGAGGTTTGGAAATTTGAAACTGAAAAATATCATCCAAATTCAAAAACTGGTGGTTTATTTGCAAACTATGTCAATAATTTTTTAAAAATTAAACAAGAAGCTAGTGACTGGCCTATTGAATGTTTAAATAATGAAAATTTAAAAGAAAAATATATTCAAGTTTTTTATAAAAGAGAGGGAATTTTGCTAGATAAAAATAAGATACAAAATAATCCTGGTTTAAGATCTATTTCAAAATTGCAATTGAATAGTTTGTGGGGCCATTTTGGTATGAGAGATGACTTAACACATACTAAAATTATCTCTACATATGAGGAATTAATTACATATTTTTGCAATCCAAATTATGAAGTACAGTCAACCATACCTATCAATGAAGAAATTATGTACATTACGTGGAAAGACAATAATAGACAAGTTTCTCCTACCACAAATGTTTTCACAGCAGCTTATACAACTGCACTAGCACGTATATACCTTTACAAATATTTAGATAAACTTGGAACTCGAGCACTGTACTGTGACACAGATAGTATAATTTACACCCAAAAACCAAACGAGTGGATGCCAGAACACGGAATTTTTTTGGGTGATATGACGAACGAACTCAATAAATATGGTAAGGGTTCTTATATAAACGCTTTTGCATCTGGGGGTCCAAAACATTACGCTTTTCAAGTGTGTATATCTGGCGATAAAAATAATATTAAAATAGAATACAAAATTAAAGGCATAACAATTAATGTAAGCAATAAAAATATAGTTAATTTTGATAATTTAGTAAAAATGATTACTGAATATACTGAACCTATAGTTCTGAAATACGAAAATCAAAACGCACTAAACAATTTCGTGTACTGTCTTGTGATCAAATTAAAACGTATCAAAATGTTTATCTTAAAAGAAAATTTAATGATATTAGCTCTGAACCGTTTGGAACTATGAAAAAGCAAAAATACTCGTAAACGAAACATAATATTTATATATTTATTTGTGATGGTATATATCATATTAAAATTTAATATTTATAATCAGGTAACCACTCATGTATAATATAAAATAATAATCCTTATTGTTATATTACTTATAATATGTTATTCAAATGTACGTATTTGTATTTATTTTATAAGTATATTAAAGAAATATAAAAGTAAGTTCACTAATTTTAATGTACAATATATATCCTTAATATTTTATTATGTATTATGTTTTACTATTACTGTTTAATAAAATGTGAAGATTACACTTATTTTCTTATAAATAAATATGTTTAATCAAAATAAGTAAAATAAAGAAACATGTTTTATTTCTAAATTATCTTACCTTCACACGAAATTAAGTAAAGATTCTTTTCCATATATATATTCCATTTATCACAACAGCAAGGGCATGATATCTGTACCGTTTCACACATATTATTATGAGAACAATCCAAATACTCTAACCAAACACTTTAATAATCACAAATAGTACACAATACAAATATTAGAAATTACACTTAACAATTATTATTACTTAATTGTTTTATAAAATGATATTAAATAATAAAATAAGAAACGTCATCCCAAGACGAGCAAGTCGTTATTTCTGCCCTCGTAAACAGCATAAGACTAGATCACGCGTTATTCCTCTCGTCCGGGAACTGAAATGTTTACATTATACGAAGTGGTAGAAAAAATTCCACAACGGACTAAAAGTTTACATTAATAAGATATACAAACAAATTCCACATAGCATGAGCGTAACATTATATTTCTTCCGTCTATTATTTAAAGTTTCGTCCTTTGCACGTTAGTACAATACCAGAATACACGTATCACAGATTGCCACCAACGCGACCGCCGCCTGCTTGCCAGTGAATCTGATTCGTTCAGACTCTGCATAACCCATCTCATCCAATTCTCTTTCTACTCTTGCATCTCTCTCGCTCTCACACAAACTCCATTTATCCAAGATTGTCTGTCTTTGTCTATTGCATTGAGGTGACCGGCTCTCGGACCCCCTTTACTACTAACTTGTCTACACATCGCCTACCAAACAAGTGTCACAAACGATGATGTTTCTACATTCCAGCAGTAGGCAGCACTCTTATCATCACACTAAACTGTTGCCAGAAAAATCTGCGTTATGCGATGTCAGTAAAATTCAGAATTTTTATTAAAAAAATATATATCTAGCTCAAATTTAACGAAAAACACCTTATAATTTCACATTTACATTTCAAAAAGGAAGTACTTACTAGAGATGCGCATTTTTAGTAAAAATGAAACCCGACCCGAACGGTACCCGACAATGAACAATCGCAACCCGACCCGACCCGACCGGTACATGATCTGAACCGACCCGACCCGAACTGAACCAGATCCGAACCTGACCCGACCCGAAAGGTACCAAACCCGAACGGTACCTCACTCGAAACGACCCGACCTGACCAGACCCAAACTGAACCAACCCGACCCGAACGGTACCAAACCCGAACCGACCCGAATTGAACCAACCCGAACTGAACTGAACCAACCCGAACCGAACTGAACCAACCCAACCCGAACTGAATCAACGCGACCCGAACCGAATCAACCCGACCCGAACTGAATCAACCCGATCTGAAGTGAAACAATCCGTTGTTTGTTTGTTTGATCGAAGTACCACGCGGTCGAAATTCCACGCCGTCGAAATCCTACAGGGTTAAAATGTTATAATTTATAATATCCTGTATAGTAATAAAGATGAAGCCTTTTTTAGACAAAAAATTCAATAAGGTGAAATAGTTGATTATTAGTAAAATATTTTTATTGTTTCGTATGTAAAATCGAGTAAGCTTTGGAACACCTGTACGTATACATGTGCATCTTAAAAATATTTGTCAGATTAAAAAAATAATCATACTATATGTACAGTAACGTCAATCTAGATGAAATATTTTAAACAAACATTGAATAAATATTCCTTATAATTTCACATCGATATTCTTTTTCAAGAACTCTTAATTTTACTTTTATTTTGAGAAGAGAGTGAGGGGTTTGAAATTATTGTTCCTAGAAGCGTATGATGCTAAGAAAATCCCTCGGAAAATCCTGTACAATGGTGAATAATTTTGAATGAACACCTGGATTTCGCTCACTTTCCCGTTATAGTCATTGCTATCATTTCAATTATAATTCACAATTCCAATTGCTAATGAAGATTCCACTAGTTATAATTCACTAAATTAGTTGGGGTAAATTTATAATTAATAATTCTGTACATAGGAATTTCTTCATGAAATTGGATTGATTGTTTTATTTATTATTTATCTTACAAATATGTTTAAACATAACTATAATGTTGTACGATAGCTCGATTACATCGAAGATAAATGGGCACTGTATTCTCCGTGTCTGTAGTACTTTCTTACAAAATTGTTGAACCTTATAAAAGCAGGTAATAAAAGCACATACCCGATCCCAATTCCCTAGCAGTAAATTTAAACGTTTGAAAGCATTGTGACCTCCACAAACTGGCAGTATTTTTATTTGAAGTTACTTATTCTTTGGATATCATATCAATTACATATTCAAATTATAATTTAAAATACATAATTTCAAATGTATAAGAATTACAGCATTTAGTCAGGTTTAATACTAAGTTAATTCACTGAAAAACATGATAAAATTTAATATGTATAAAAACAATCTTATTACTATTACTAAAGTTTTATTAAAATTTTAAAATAAATTACTTATACCCATCTGCGCAAACAGCCATTAGTAAAAGAAATATAAGCCAAGTACTTTTGACTTATGTTTGTAATTTTAATGATAAATTTAACCGTGAAGTTAAGTTTTAATTGTTTAATAATGAATCTGGCTGCAGCAGTAAGGAATGAACTGAGATGAACCAACCCGACCCGAACTGAACTAGAGCCGAACCCGACCCGATCCGTCCTGAACCAGCCCAATCCGAACTGAATCAACCCGACCCGAACGGTACCTTACTCGAACTGACCCTACCCGAATTGAACCAACCCGACCCGAACTGAACCAACCCGACCTGAACTGAACCGACCCGAACCCGACCTGACCCGAACTGAACCAGCCCGACCCGAACTGGAACCAATCCGAACTTAACCAGCTCGACCCGGACCCGACCGGAACTTTATATCTTGAATACAAATTCGACCCGAAATTCGACGGTGGTTCGGGTCGGGTCGGGTTTCGGGTGCGGGACGAAAATGCGCATCTCTACGTGTTAACCACAGCATTCTGAAATTAACATTAATGAGAGATATATTTATTTTAATTAATACAATCTCTTGATGTGTACCACAAATTAGTAAATATAGATATTATATAATAAAAATAAAACACATATTAATAACTTCTTATCGATTTCGGTTTATTAACCATCTTCAGAGAATTACAAGAAAAAATTATAAATATAAATAATGAAATATTTGACATAATAACAAATGAAATACAACATACTTATATACATACATATATATATATATATATATATATATATATATATATATATATATATATATATATATATATATATATATATATATATACCGGGTGGAACATCATACCTGTGTACATAGGCGATTCATATGAGAAAAACAGTTTTTTCGTGCGCATTGCTCCCCAAATTATTTTAGACAAAAATGCTTCAAATAAATGTTGTAGAGCATAAAATTCTGCATCTAAATCAATAAACAGAATTACTTTTACATGCTTTGTAACGACAGAAATTAAATAAGAAAATATTGAAAATTACGTTGAAAATATCAAATAGCCATGGAATTGAATTAAAAATAGAAACAAATAAATGTCTGACGTTTGACAGACAAATAACTAATTTGACGGTAAAATATCAAAATGAATTCAGTTTATTCTAACGAAGAAAGGGTTTTTATAATAAAAACTTTTTATAGTGGAAATTGTTTACGTATAGTTAGAGATTTATTCGCCGTGAAATTTCCAAATAGGCCAATTCCAAGCGCTACAACAATACGCGCGTATGTTCAAAAATTTGAATCCACGGCAAGTGTTGCGGCGGAAAATAGTACAGGTAAATTTAAATTTGAATATTTTTTAAGAGATTTACAAACAAATCATATCTTTATTTATAGGAAATAAAAATAATCGCATTAATTTAGAAAACGAACAAAGAGTTCTGGAATTAATAAATTTTAATCCTAAATTAAGTTCAAGAATAATAGCGCAGGAATGTGAGATTGCTCATTCTACTGTATTGCGCTATTGCGCATTCTTAAAAAACATAAATACCACCCTTATAAGATACAATGCCATCAAGACATTTCGCCCATTGATGAAGAAAATAGGTGAGTTTTTTGTGAAGATATGCAAGAACGAGCAAATCGGGATCGTGATTTTCTTCCATCTATTTGCATTACCGATGAGTGTACTTTTACATTAAACAATGAACCAAACGTTCAAAATGATAGGCACTGGGCTCTAGAAAATCCAAGATTAAATGTTACCACCAGAACGCAATATCCTCAAAAAATTAATATTTGGGCAGGCATTTTTAATAGCAATATTATTGGACCATTTGAGATCGTTGGCAACTTAAATTCTGAAACATACTTAGAACTCTTGATTAATGAGATCGGCCCTGCATTAGACAGCGTAGCGCGCGAAAATCAGGAGGTTTGGTTTCAACAAGATGGCTGCCCAGCTCATTTAGGAGTAAGTGTTAGAGATTATTTAAACCAAGCATTTCCAAATCGCTGGATTGGTCGTGGTGGAACTTTAAATTGGACAGCCAGATCTCCTGATTTAGCACCTTGCGACTTTTTTTATGGGGTCATCTTAAATGTAAAATTTATAAGCAGCGCCACCCAAATATTAATTCATTGAGAGAAGCTATCATGGAGGAGAGCGCCTTAATCACAAATAGGCAGCTCGCTAATGTAAGAAATTCATTCTACAATAGACTTGGTTATTGCTTGGCTGAAAACGGAGGATTATTCGAATATTTGTTATAATAATAAATTGTAGTGATTATATTATTCAGAGAATTACTGTTTGAAATTTGAATTGTAGTAGATAGGTCTTAATGTTTACATGAATTATTTCCAATTTAAAAAGATTTTCAATAAAAATCCTATAAAAAATAAATATTTCATTGAAATGTACAATTGTCGTAATAATAGGTATGGAGATTTTTGTATGAATTTAATTTACCTATTTATTTGTTTCTATTTTTGTTTCAATTCCATGGCTATTTGATATTTTCAACGTAATTTTCAATATTTTCTTATTTAATTTGTGTCGTTACAAAGCATGTAAAAGTAATTCTGTTTATTGATTTAGATGCAGAATTTTATGCTCTACAACATTTATTTGAAGCATTTTTGTCTAAAATAATTTGGGGAGCAATGGGCACGAAAAAACTGTTTTTCTCATATGAATCGCCTATGTACACAGGTATGATGTTCCACCCGGTATATATAGTAGGTATAAAATTATTTAAATCCATAATTTTAATAATTAATTTTTTTTAAATTCTAAATTGAAAACAATAGAATATAATAATGTAGGATTGAAAATATAATTAAAATATAATAAAATCTAATGAAAAAATTGTAGTACATTACTCATAATTTTGGATTTAAATAAATCTAATTGTTTATTCATGACTGGTAAGCCTTTAGATACTAAAAATGAATTTCGTATGCCTCTAGCCATGTCATTTGAAAACCTTTTGATAGTATTATGTAAAATTTTTAAATTATTTATATTGAAATTATGATTTAAACTATTCATATGATATGCTACATTCGAATCAATTTTGTTTAGTCTCGAACGAAGATGTTCTTGAAACCTCAATCCAAAAGAACGACCAGTTTGACCGATGTAACAAAAATTACAATCCTTACATGTTATTTTATAAACACCAGTATTTTTAATTTTCTCATTATTTTTTAATTTATCAAATTAAATCAAAGTTCGTTTAATTTTGAAGGAATTCGTAGTTAACTGCACCTGATTTTTAACGAAACCTATGGCTATGTTTCTTTCACCAGTCTCTACAGTAGGCTGTGCGAGAAAGAAAGCAATAGTTATGATGTGACGTAAATATATAAGATACTTAAAATCTCAAATATATGAAAAATTAAAAAATCATTTAAAACTTTTTTTATTTTACATGCATCATAATCGCTCTTTAAAACACGCAAAAGCATGCGTAAATCGACCATTACAACACGCTAAATTTTTGACAATATATATGAATAACAACTAAAATATGAATAACAACTAAAACAATGTTGGTGCCTTTACCTTCATTGACTATTCTTCAAAATGGGCCAGTACAACATTTTCCGATACTTCACCTATCTTTTTTCTTCCCGGACTATTCGCGAATTGAAAATAACACAGTATTGATCTTTTGATCGTACGAGCAAAAGATTATTGATTGCAACATTGGTAATCTCATTCACTTTTTCTGGAATTTGAATATCGCCCTCTGAATCCATCGGAGCTCGCACAGATATAATCAAAATGACACGAAAATGACTTTTTCGTGTAAAATAAATTTATCAACAAAGTATTGACAAAAGAGATAACAACCATAACAACTGTCACTTTTCCTTAGTTAATAATAATATTCTCCACTTTCTTTATACTGAGCATTTCAAATTTGAATTGAAAAATTGCACGGTCCACTTGGCGCATGGCATGTCAATTGTATAATGTAGTATAAATATATAATGTAATAATTATTTGAGAACTGTAACTGTATTATTGACGGAGACAGAATTGTAGTAGGATTTGACAGGTTTTTGTTTTTAGTTGTTAATTTTGTGTATTTTTCTCTGGAAATAAATGTCTTTTCTAACTTTGTGTATGAAGTCAATAAAGACTTCTTTGTCATTTATCTAACAATAACTGACGATGAAGAGCAGAAAATAGTATAAGAAGCGTGACAGTAATTTAAGAAAATGGAATTGTATAGAAATTATTGCCAGCTAAATTCAAGGACTCAATATTATGAGCTTTAAAAATTATAGAAATGAAGAATGTGATCTGTAATCTGTTTATAAATTACCTTAGTATTTAAAGTATAATGTTTCGTTTCTTTAAATGAATCAGGCCTACTAAGAAAAGAAAATAATTTATTACTAAATTGAATAAAATTTTATTTATGAAACGTGTTTATTATTTATATTATTTACTTAATTTTAAATTGATTATATTTTTATGGTCGAAAAAAATTAAAATATAGTAATCACCAAATTTCAAAGTTAATGTATAGCCACCTATATTTTAATAGGCGAAACACGAATATGTAGCGACCTATAATGAATGATTCATACGTTCAGAACACTCTTCATTCTGTACCTATTGGCGACTAAAATTAACGTGAATCCCTCAAGCGGACGATATTTGCAACTTTTGAAAATGGTATTCTGTTATTCAACTATACAGTAAATATATGTAGTGCATTGGTTTCCTTGCCTGTTTCTTGTTTGTTTTTTTGTTTTAAAGTACATATAAAATACTTTACAATATGAGCAAAGAACGAGAAAATATTAACAACGTCAATTGCTGCGTTTATGGCTGTCATTCTCGGGGTAGTAAGAAATTATCTGTCCCAAAAATTGGTGAGAGGAAGAGTGACATCCAAAATAAATTTGGTAAAATTAAGTCTATCGACAAAAGAGAGGGCTGGATTAGAAAAATACGAACTGGAAAACAAGTGACGAATCATAAGATGATAACAAAAATGAAAAGTATTGTATTATTTCCTGACCAAAGTAAAATAATACACTTTTCATTTTATGTGTAGCATTCAATATATTTCTTACACTTGTAATTAAAACAATTTGAAAGATATTTAACATTAGTTCCATTTTAATTTTCTTAACTAAGTAAAGTAAATACAGATTTATTTAACATCCATGAATAATATGTGGTACTATTTTACTATCTTGTACAAAATATTAAGACAGTTGTAATGTGTTTGCACTGGCCACTATGACGGCCAGCTATACAAGAGCACAGTGGCGGATTTAGAGGGGGGGAACTCGGGCACGTGCCCCCCCGTCATTTAAAAAAATTTAATTATTACATATTATCATTCCCGTATTACACATCATAGATAAATAAACATACTAATAAAAATACAGAATTTCTATTTATTTTTCAAATTGTTTATTATTTTGGAGATGCCTCCTAACTTTTTTTATTAGAAGTAATAGAACAAATGGTTCAGTTAAACGTTTTATTATTTTTATTATACTATTTGATGGCAGATGTAGATATTTTTTATAAAGTCACATTTAAAAGATACGACTATCAACTTTTATTTTTTAAATAACAAACAATAATTATTTCACTAAAATATAAACCGCCATTTTTTGTCTTAAGTTGTTCTTCTTACTTAATTTGATGTTTTACCTTGTTTTGTATAACATTGTTGTATTTTATTTATTTTCACATGGCTACTTAGAATATTTGAATAAACATTATTTCTCATATTTCTCAAACTCATTTACTTGTTTGGGGTCCTGCACTCTGATTTTTTTATTATTTTAAATGATAGTTCTTTTAATTTTGAAGCAATTCGTAGTATTAAAAAGCCTTAATTGTTTTTAATTCAACTGAATTTGATTTTTAAAGTCAATGTGACGTCACGGCGACACCTATTGTGGCTATATCTTTCTCTCGCACAAGTTCTATAGTAGGCAGCGAGAGAAAGGTAGCACTAATGTGACGTCACAATGACCCTGACAACAAACCTGAAATCTCGCAAAGTAATTATTAAAAAATCTGATGTGGCCAGCACATTACCTTCCGTCAGTTCTATGTATTTTGTACAAATTTCACACGGAAAGTTCCTTGCTAAATTAAATATTCTATTTCTTGTACGGTAGTTGCATGTATTTTATGCAAATTTCATACAGAAAATTATTATTTTGTGACGTTTTCTATATACAGTGTAATGTATCTGCAGAAATAAAAGATTTATTATTATTATTATTTCTTGTACATTACCTTAAAGCAGTTGTATGTATTTTATACAAATTCCATACAGAAAGCAAAAGATCCTATACCTATTTCCAGTAAAATTATAAGACGTACACACTATGTCAATTTCACTTGACACTGACATCTTTCAATCAAAATTTTCTTAATATAGTAGCTGTTTCCACAGCTATGGCTACTTTATGAAATTTAATTTCTTTATAATTTTTTAACTCTATATCCATTTAATATTAGGTATAAAATGCAATCAAATCGTATAGAAAATAAAATATTCTTTAATAATTATAATAACATTAAATGTGAAAAAATGATATTTAACATAGTTTTTTCAAGAAAAACTGTTAAAATCTTCAAATGAGGGTACTTCCGGTTGTCCAATTCTAACCAAAATCTAATCAGCTCTTCGCATGAATGTAACGAAGAGAAATACGAAAGAATTATAATTTTTAAAATTGTAGTATGGAAGTTATCGCAGACGAAAATTTTGTTACATACACACACACACACACACACACACACACACACACACACACACACACACACACACACACACACACACACACACACACACACACACACACACACACACACACACACACACACACACACACACACACACACACACACACACACACACACACACACACACACACACACACACACACACACACACACACACACACACACACACGGACACACATACATACATACACACACACACACACACACACACATACAGACAGACATCATCGTAAAAATAGTAAAATCGTATTCTAGGGACCCTAAAACGTGCTTATTCATCAAAAACTCACCACCGAATTTTTTGACCAAAGACAATACCTTCCTTACCTAAAGGTGACGGAAGGTAAAAATGGTTTTCTTTATCTTAAGCCCTATTTATTGAGTAATACTTTAAGTATAAATGTACATTTTAATATTTTTTGTTATGATGCAGGACCCTAAATAGATCATTAAAAAGACAAAAAATGGGGGTTTATATTTTAGTAAAATATTTATAGGTTGCTATTTAAAAAATAAATGTTCTGATTTTATAAAAAAATATTTACATCTGCCATTAATAGTATATTTAAAATAATAAAACTTTTATATAAGCAATTTTTTACAATACAATACAAAAGTTAGAGGTGGAGGGGGGCTCACCCTATATATTTAAAATTTGTTTTTCCGAATTTAGTGCCCCCCCTATTATAATTTTCTAAATCCGCCACTGCGAGAGCATCTTGTAAATAATCAATTATAAATTTAAAGCCCAAATTTTTTTAGTCTGTAGCACTATGTTCATTAATGCCACATAAAAATAACAACCCACGATTCAACAATTCTCCCCCTTCTATAAAACTTCGAGAAGACTTTGTTGCCTCCAAATAAGTAAACATTTCCTTAGAAATAAGTCTAAGATAACTTTCTTCGAATGTCATTATAATTTACACAAAATTATTACTAACACTATTTATAAAAAGTTTAATGAATTGTTAGTATACTTCAAAACGAATGTTGGTTATACAATGTTTCTGTATGCGATTTTATATGGGGTGACCAGATCTTAGATTACGAAAGGAGGACACAGCAGACAAAAAAGGATGATTTTTAGTAGAAAAGGATGACAAAATAATAATAGCAAAAAACAAACATATATTTTATTAAACACTTGAAAAGAAATAAAAATTAACATTTATTTGAACTTAACAACAATTATTTCTATATATTCTATATATATATATATATATATATATATATATATATATATATATATATATATATATATATATATATATATATATATATATATATATATTAAAATTTGAAATTGATCTTAAATATTATTCCATTTATATTTTAAATATGATGCGATATTTTTCACTTATCTAAGATCAATTTTAATTAACAAAAATAAATGCGTGCGACGAATTCAGCACGTGCGAGTGCGGAAAAAAGTTGTGTTCTAGTACTGTGAGGTAAAAACGATTTTTTTCATTATTTCGTGAAAAAGCCAGACGTAAATAAAAGCCGGCCGGAAGTAGGGGAGTTAGGCTGGTTCTGGCCCAGATAACGATCTAAGATTGACGTCACAGATAAGAGATTTTAAAGATAAGGATTGATGACGTCATAGATAATGAAGTGACGTCACAGATAAGAATGACGTCACAGATAAGGATTGACGACGTCATAGATAACGAAGTGACGTCACAGATAAGAGATTTAAAAGATAAGGATTGCATGACGTCATAAACAAAAAAATGGCGTCTAAGATTGACGTCACAGATAAGAGATTTAAAAGATAAGGATTGCATGACGTCATAGACAAAATGGCGTCTAAGATTGACGTCACAGATAAGAGATTTAAAAGATAAGGATTGCATGACGTCATAGACAAAATGGCGTCTAAGATTGACGTCACAGATAAGGACGTCACAGATAAGAGATTTAAAAGATAAGAATTGCATGACGTCATAGACAAAATGGCGGTTGTTACTTAGTGACATAAGCATAGCAAGCAAGCAAACAAGCAAGCAAGCAAGCAAGCAAGCAACCAAGCAAGCAAGCAAGCAAGCATATTAAGAGTTGATGATGACGTCTTGAAACATCTTGAGGGTTTGATAAGAAACATTTTAAGATTCGATAAGAACGTGTTGAAACACTGTGACGTCCTTATATGGCAAGTAAGGTGTCTTTTCCCACTAAATTAAACACGTAGAATACAATGGCGGCATTATTTTTACAATTTATTTAATATTTATAAATATTAATTTTATATTATTACAAAAAAGATAACACATCCTGGTAGAGATAAAAGTTTTTCTTACAAAGTAATTTAATGATGTTATATGATGCAGGTATATGGCAAGTAAGGTGTCTTTTCCCACTAAATTAAACACGTAGAATACAATGGCGATACTATTTTTATGATTTATTTAATATTTAAAAATATTAATTTTATAATATTACAAAAAAGATAACACATCCTATTGTGAAGTGCATACGAACTTATTATCATAAAGCTATTTCCGCATTTGTTTTGATTAAATTTTTTCACTGCTAATAAAAACCCCATAGGCGTAGACATTTAGTTTCATATTAGAATTAAAATATGTGTGATAGAAAACGCATAGCTGCCCGGTAATCGCTCCAGGACGTATCCGACCACAAAATCCATTCATTGTCTACGGCTATGTTTATGTGAACTTTTTATATTGTTAGAATAATGTAATGCTGGCAGCATAACTTAATATTTTTACTTATTTATTAATATTTTGGGGTAAAGGAGTTAATTTTTATGTAGTTATTTTTACAAATAAATAATACTTACTGTTTTTTTAATAATAAATAATAGGCGCGTTGCCTATTTTTACTTATTTGTTATATAATGCAGATATGTGTTAATGTTAATATTTATAAATATTAATTTTATATTATTGCAAAAAAGATAACACATTTTGTTAGAGATAAATTTTTTGTTATATAATAATTACAATTATAATAAAGTAAATAAATATTACATTATTTTTATGTGTAATTTGTGTGTTTTTAGGTAAATAATTAATAAAATAAAATGTATTATTATATTATAATTTACATTTGTTATATAATAATTACAATTATAATAAAGTACATAAATATTACATTATTTTTTTAATAGTTACAATTAGAACATGTTATAGGAGAATACCAATAATATAATTGATCTAATTACTAACAATATTTGTTAATGGATTATAATGAATTATTTTATCGTGTATAATTAAACAGTATGCAGTCGTATTTTCAGATACATTTTCATTTGTCTCAAATTCCAATCTTATATCAACATTACCCGATTTCAATGTCTCACTTTGATGCGAACAATCTATGACTACCAGGGGTGCTGTAATAATAAATTCGTAAGGTGTCAATGAAGGCTCACATGGTCATTCAAAGCAAGATAATTAAAATTGAGTGTACATTTCATATAACACAGCCCAATGATTATTCTCAATATTTAAATTATCATATGGATACATATCAGAATTGAAATACAGCTTAATATTACTTAAATTACATTGATCAAATTTACTCATATTCTTATTAATTTTATTCTTGCGATCTGAAATCCCACGATGATAAAACGCGGTGTTTCCAACTGTGATGTAGTTTTGATAGCCCAAGAGTGACGTTGTGTTTTTTGCAGGAGCGGATATTTATAAAGTTCCCAACTATGAAACACCATCTTCCTAGCTCGTGCTAAGTCGTCTAAGTTGATAAAGCTTTTTGGCCACATATTTTTCTTTAAAAGTGAATAGTCGGTTGCACTCACTTTTATGTACATTAAATCTAAAAAATATGTGCTTACATTATAAAATGCTAAAAAATAAATAAATTATATATAAATTTGTACCTGTTATTTTATTTTTATTGCATAACTGACATTGTTCAATATTTGGAGCTGATCATCAATATGACTTTTATCAGTTGGTAAATTCCAATGTTCCACACGTGATAATTTTTTATAATATTAAAATTATTTTTATATATTAGAGGAAGTTTAGAGAAGGAATATTATTGTCAGAACTATTTTATATTTTTATTTCATAATTATTTTGAAATAATAAATATAGATAAAGATTTTTTAACTACATATATTTTTTAATGTTATTTATTATATTAAAAATTAAATACTAAATACTTTTACATTTCCCGACTTGGTTAGCATTTAGGGTGATTTATGCTCTTTGACGTTTAGAAATTAAATACCTCTGTAGAATATTATACAAGAGTTATATTTATTAGTGTTATACTTTTGTTTAATTGGTGAAAAAATAAGTCGCTCCACTTTTTAATTCTCATTCAACATTACTTTTACTTATCCAGCTATTATGTTTATTATCAAACCCAAGCCATTTAATAAATACCATATCGCCCTTCCTTTTAAAAATTTTTTCAACAAGATATATATTAGGATACTTTACTTTTTGTACTTCATATTCATAAAATCCTCCTTTTATAATTTGCCCCGACTGATCTTTAAGAATATATGTAATAGGATTTGTTAATTGAAGCGAATGTATAGTAAAAATTTCATTAGACCAATTAGGAGTATAACCTTTCACAAAAGCCCCTCTATATTTGCTTACACTTACAAAATCACCCACTTTTAGTTTTGCTTTTCCAACAATTTTAATATTACTGTACACACTATCAAGAAGTAATTTTTCATTCTGTTTACTGACATTAATAGGTTTCATTTTAATAGTTCTGTGTTTTGTATTATTATACTTTTCCGTAAGTTTAGGTAATAAACTTAACCACTTATATGTTCCTTGTAAGCTAAACTCTTTCCACATCATCGATTTTAAGGTACGATTAACTCGCTCAACAACAGATGCTTTTTTAGTACTATAGCTTGAATAATGATTAATATTATATTTTTTTATTAAATTTTGAAAATTTTTATTATAAAATTCTTTTCCTAGGTCAGTTTGTAAATTTTGAGGAATTCGATTATTACTAAGCAAAATACTTTTCATAGCTGCTGAAATTTCAGAACCGGTTTTGTTTTTTACCGGCTTAGTCCACAAAAATTTGGAAAATACATCAATTACAACTAAAATGTAACGGTAGCCTTTATTTATTCTAGCATAAGGAATCATTTCAACCAAATCAGCCTGGAATAAGTCATCTATTCCTTTTGTAATTACACGCCTTCTTTGAAAGTGCACTCGTGCTGGTTTATGTATTTCTTCAACAATTTCACGTTTAATTTTCGACATAGTTAACAGGTGTTTCCAGTACAATTTCAATATATAGTTCACTAGTTTTTAAGCTCATAGGACTGGGATATATTATTAATTTATTCCCCTTTACAACATGTTTACCAACTATTATTGAGCTACGGGTTTCGTTATTAATTCGGTAGTTTAGACGCTCTTTTGGATTATTTATATTAATTTGAATAATTTTACCTGTACAAGGTAAAGTGTAAAAAGTTAAATTAGAACTGTTTATTATATTATAAGTATCACCTTCTAGTTTTAATTTTAAATTTATAACAATGGTGGATTTTAAATTATTTTTCACTTTAGACAATTCTATTTGGAAATTAGTATATTTATTTTGTTTATATAATATAATTCTAAACTTTTAATTTGTCTTGAAATAAGAGGTATTATTTTATTAGTATATATTTTAGTTTTATGATGCTCTATATGACGTCCAAACTTATCAAGAGTCATTATTGAACTGTTGCTATTTTATAACTCCAGCTTCTTTTAACTCCTCAATTATGGATATAATTTCATTATTGTGTCCTGTATGTCCGGCATCACGTGATGCAATTAAAAGCCGAAATCGATCAACCAATTCATTTACATTATCCCAGTATACATACTCCACTCGTTTTTTAGTTAATTTTTTAAAATAAGTTTCACCTGACGTTGAACTTGGGTTTTTAGATTTTGAAGTTATATTTTTTAAGGCTAAACTTGCACCTGAGTATGAAATTGGTCTTTTAGAAGCTGAAGTAACTTTCCTCTGACTCTCTAAGTTTGGAGCAATAATGGAAGTATATTTCTGAGATATGCTCCCTGAAAGTTGCTCGCTATCACTATAATGTCGACGGGCAGCATTCGTTCTTTTCACAATATCAACATAATTTTTACTATCGGTTTCGGTATACCCCAATGGTGTTTTTTTAAATAAGAGCTCATATAAACCAGTTGTTCCGATATATTTTATATTTTTTATAACTAAATCCTTACCCACAATTTTTAACTCAGAATCACCTATAAAAAATTTATCAGTATCCACATCATGACGCACGCCATATTTGAAATCAAATGAATTTTTGTCATCTGTTACCATCTCTTCAACATATTGCCGTGCTAATGGATCATACTGGTCTAAATACTCCCTGAATGAGGGTTCCTGAGTTAAATTAAAAATATCCTCTCTAGTTATTGATGGATGATCTTCAATCATAGGTGATTGATTTTCAATAAATACATCATTATCACCCTCATCCTCGTCCATTGATTGTGCCACTACATTTGTTTTTAAAAATTTGGGGCCTAATAAAGTTTCATTTTTTTCAGATATTTCCTCGTCTTTTACTTCTTCTTTCGGTTCACTTTTAAGTTCTTCTTTTATATTGGTCATTGGTAAATTAACTGCAATATCTTTTAAAGATTTAATTATTGGTTTATATTGTGATTCTAATTCAAATTTTCTATGTAATGCACCAAGCCTAAGGTTTTTAAGCTTTTGCTTAATAATATTCCGAGTACTAATTATATCTTTTGTTAATTCTTCATTCATTTTTTTACCAAAATTAATAAACTAGCTTTAAACAGCTATTTGGGATAATATTTAAAACAAGTGGTGAAACAAAACCAAGATCAAACACCAGGTCGAGAATAAATGTATAAGTTAACTAGTTGAAACAGGTAAAACAATTGGTGGAACAGATTTAATGTCACAAAATAGGTTTAAATTAACAGGGCTGTTACTTGTTGAAACAGGAAAAAACAGACCCAGTAGCAAATAACTAGCTGATAACCAGATAAAAAGCAGATCTGATAGCTAGATAAACAACTCAAAAACAGATATGATTAAATTTAATCTGTTGCTGTTTTATTGAACCTGTTCAAATGTTTACCATACGACAGCTAACCAGTAACTGAAGCCTTTTAACTCATGGCACTGTTATTTATTATAATATACTGATCAAAGCCTTTACGATAACGCCCATTACTTAAGTCACTTTCTTTGTCAATAACCATAAATTCGTACTTATTAGACCAACAAAAAGAACAAAGATCCTTAAACTTTTCATATGACATATCTGTATTTACGTGATCAGCATATACATGTTTTAAATTAATATCATCTTGTTTAAATAATATTAATAGATTAACATTATCCCGTATAAGATGTTTGGGAATTCTGGTGTAAGTCTGACATAAATAAAAACAATCTATAGCCTTATGGCGACCCATGCAAAAGTATTCTCTAATTACATCTTGTTTATCGCAAGCTACATCATCAAATATAAAGACAGAATTGCATTGCGCATTGCATGGCTTTTCAATATCTACATTTTCATTATATGCAAAATAACTTATTCCTTCAATTGGTTCTAGCAATATGTTTAAATACTTATATTTAGGTTGAAATAATGATTTTGAGTATATGTATACATTTGAAAAACATAGACCATTTTCGTGCTCTATAAGTGCAATCATAACATTTGTTTTACCGCATCCGGATGGACCTGCTATAATACACCTTACTATATTCGGTAACAATGTACTATGGCGCGGTTGACTACTAGCACTATCGAAATCATAATTCTTAACCTTAAAGTCATGGATTTGCTTTACAATTTGCATTTTGATATAAATTAAATCACGAACATTACTCAAGCACAGTTCGTGAATGACTACAGAAGAAGTTAGACGTGTGCTGCCTAAATAAACATGCTAAAAGTGCAGAAGAAAAAATATGACGGAAGTTTGCCATTCCGCAATGTAGTCAACAGCTCACAGAAAGCAATGAAGACAAATAGTACTGGTTCTGATTTAAATAAATCTGCAAAAATAGCTTTACGAACGGTTAAGAAAGTAAAACGAAAAATTAAACATCCAAGAGTGGTACCTGTACCGAAAACCGGAGGATTCCTTCCATTAATTCCATTTTTCGCTGGCTTGAGCGCTTTAGGCGCACTTGGGGGTGGTGCTGCAGGTATTGACAAGGCTGTTAACGACAAAAACGCTGCTACCGAGCAATTAAAAGAAGCTAAACGTCATAATAAAATGATTGAGGCCATTGCAATGGGTAAAGGTCTCTACTTAAAACCATATCGAAAAGGACTTGGACTGCATTTAAAAAACTGCCAATAGAATTGCCATCAAGGGCATTAAGTAATATTGATCTTCGAAAATATGCTAAAGTACTGAAAATTCCATTTTTTAGAGGGGTATTCATGAGAAATAATTTACCCGCAAAAGTAAATCCTAACGAATGCGCCATTGTTAATTTAGATAATAATGATGGGCCTGGGTCGCATTGGGTTGCTTATAAAAAACGTAATAATTTAGTTATATATTTTGATAGTTATGGAAATCTAGCACCACCAAAAGAATTAGTTGATTATTTTGGAAGCAGTTGTTCAATAGACTACAATTACAATAAATATCAGCCTAATAATAGTGTAAAATGTGGCCACTGGTGCTTAGCATTTTTATATAAATAAGCATTATTACTCCTTAGTATTGGTTGGACCATCATGTCATACACATTTACGCTCTTCGATACTAATTCAGTTATAACTGAAAATTTTCACCCGCCGATTATACTCGATGAGGATTCGGAATATGTACTCGGGTTAATACATTTTGGAGTATATAACTCTATGCAGAATATTCATAATAAAAATAATAAATTTTATATTGGAAATTATATAATTACTATTCCAGAAGGTTCTTACGAAATAGATGATATAAATAATTTTTTACAAAAAAACTTAGAAGCAGGTACTGAATTAAATATTGTAGCAAATAATAATACACTTAAGTGTCAAGTTAGAAGCAATAAGGAAATAAATTTTACACCAAACGATTCAATTGGTGATATTCTCGGGTTTAAACCTCGTCGATTGGATGCTAATAAATTATATGAATCAGATAATCCTGTTTCTATAATTAAAGAAAATTCAATATGTATTGAGTGTAACATAACCACAAATTCTTATACAAATAATAAAAAAGTGCACATAATTCATGAATTTTTCCCGCGCGTCCCACCGGGATATAAAATTATAGAGGCTCCAAATGAAATAATCTATTTACCAATTAACACGCGAGTAATAACTATCTTAACCCTTAAAATAGGAAATCATAAGGGGAAATTACTTAGTTTTGGAGAAGAACTCATCACGGTAAGACTACATCTTAAAAAACAAAATGGGAATTAACTTTAATCTTCCTGCTCGCAAGAATATTAATACTGCTCGAAACTGCAATTGCATCAATAGTAAGAAGACTGTTGAAGGGTTAACACCCATTAATTACCAGTTTTTAAAATCACTTGGGTTTAAAGTTCAATCTGGATAAACGAAGAAAGCGAATAAAATTAATAGTTATTTAGATTGGAGTTCAGTTATTCTTTGCTTTCGCCAAAATGAATGCTAATATATTGAATGTGTCAGAAAACGCATTATTGGATAATTCAATCAGTCATGCGGAAAAACACACAAACAAACCGTATGCTTCCACAACTTTCGACAATAATGATGAAATTCGCATTCCAATACAACAACAAGACTTGTACACTCTACCATGGAATAGTTTACTTTATATTGAGGGTAAGCTTCTCACGCATGATAATAAAGTGTCAACCACAGCTAAATTGGTTAACAATGCATTTGCATTCTTATTTAGTGAAATTCGATATGAATTTGGAGGAATAGTAATAGATAGAGTTCGGAATCCTGGAATAACTTCAACTATAAAGAATTATGTTTCTTACAATACAAATGTAAGTAAACGTTTACAAAATGCTGGTTGGTTGCCTGTGGCTGAAACAAAACAACTAGTTGATGATCTCGGTAATTTCAATGTATGCATACCCCTCAATATGCTATTGGGATTTTGTGAAGATTTTAAAAAAATTGTTCTAAATGTACAACAAGAATTAGTTTTAATACGAAGCAGTACTGATTTGAATGCAATTGAAAGCAGTGACGCCAAAGAAAATATGAAAATTGAATTAAGTAATGTTCACTGGAAAATTCCACATATATCAGTAGCCGATGCCGTGCGATTGATGCTTATGAAGTATATAGAGAATAGCATTAATTTGGAGATTTGCGTTTCGTAGCTGGGAACTTCATGAGTATCCGCTCCTGCAAAAAACACAACGTCACTCCTGGGCTATCAAAACTACATCACAGTTGGAAACACCGCGTTTTGTCATCGTGGGATTCCAGACAGATCGCAAGAATAAAATTAATAAGGATATGAGTAAATTTGATCACTGTAATTTAAGTAATATTAAGCTGTATTTAAATTCTGATATGTATCCATATGATAATTTAAATTTAAATATTAAGAATAATCATTGGGCTATGTTATATGAAATGTACACTCAATTTCAATTGTCTTACTATGAACAACCATGTGAGCCATCATTGACACCTCACGAATTTATTAATACAGCACCCCTGGTAGTCATAGATTGTTCGCATCAAAGTGAGACATTGAAATCGGGTAATGTTGATATAAGATTGGAATTTGAGACAAATGAGAATGTATCTGAAAATACAACTGCATACTGTTTAATTATACACGATAAAATAATTCATTATAATCCATTAACAAATATTGTTAGTAATATGTAAATGTATTTCGTTTTTTTTTAAATGTACAATAAATGTTTTAAAATAATTCAGCATTTCTCATTTAAAAAAAACAAATTATTGGTTTAAAACATATAAATCAACAAGAAGCTTTTTACTATCATCCAACAGATGGCGCAGCTATACAATTATACAAAAAAATATTGGACACAAACAATAGACCTTTTCAATTAAAAAAAAATATAAGATATGCGCAATGGGAATCTGCGCATAATAAGAACAACTGAGATCCATGGCGTTTGTTTCTAAAAAAATTGGATGTAAAATGTAATAAAAGTCTCAGACAAATTAAAAAAATTCTTGAAAGAAGTTACAAAAGCTTTTATATTAAAGCTAAAATGTCTAACGATGCAAATTTTCACCGAGATTACAGATATTTTAATGATTGCATTATTTTTAACGTTTCGTTTGACAGCCCAACTGGCAGTTGTTGGCACCATTTTCGCCATATTACTTATTATTTACAATTAAAATTCTAACAAACAATGTTCGCATAAATAGATAAAAAAATATTATCAAATTAAATGCGGAAGTGTCTTCATGATAAATTATTCATTTATAAATTTTACTATGTAACATAAAAAAGTTTTAAAAAAAACAAATAGCCAAATTAATACCAAACTACAGGTGGTCTTCATATATATTAAATTTAAAAAATTAAACATTATAAAAATTATATTTATAAGTTGTAAATAATAATAAAAAATACCTGTTTTATGATTTACACTTTTTGGAATGTTTCCTCATGTATTTTTTTGTGGTAAATCTTTTAAAGCATTTGGGACAATTGAACATTATTTTTTTAACTGCTAATACTAAAAGCATAAATAAATTATAATTTAAATATTAACACACACTTCTTGTATACACACATTTTAATGGATCATATATGTTCTCCATTCTTTAAAACTGTTTGTACTATACTAAATAACAATTAAAATTCTAACAAAAAATGTTCGCATAAATAGATAAAAAAATATTATCAAATTATTTGCGGAAGCATCTTTATAATAATTTAATCATTTATAAATTCTACTATGTAACAAAAAAATGTTTAAAAACAAAAAACTAATAACTATATTATAAATAAAAAGCTTTTTACAATCATCCAACAAATAGTGTAGCTATATAATTATACAAAAAATATTAAACACAAACAATATATTTTTCAATTTAACCCCATTTTACGTATTATTTACAGCAATAGAAAAAAATATTTGTTAAATTAAAAGGTTTATTATATCACATCAAATTTTAGTCTTCTTTGCGAATTAAATATACTTTTATTTAATTTTTTAATTATTGAAATAAACCCAAAATTAATTTGCAACCATAAAAAGGTGTGTTATTATAATTGTAATTATTATATAACAAAAAATTTATCTCTAACAAAATGTGTTATCTTTTTTGCAATAATATAAAATTAATATTTATAAATATTAACATTAACACATATCTGCATTATATAACAAATAAGTAAAAATAGGCAACGCGCCTATTATTTATTATTAAAAAAACAGTAAGTATTATTTATTTGTAAAAATAACTACATAAAAATTAACTCCTTTACCCCAAAATATTAATAAATAAGTAAAAATATTAAGTTATGCTGCCAGCATTACATTATTCTAACAATATAAAAAGTTCACATAAACATAGCCGTGGACAATGAATGGATTTTGTGGTCGGATACGTCCTGGAGCGATTACCGGGCAGCTATGCGTTCTCTATCACACATATTTTAATTCTAATATGAAACTAAATGTCTACGCCTATGGGGTTTTTATTAGCAGTGAAAAAATTTAATCAAAACAAATGCGAAAATAGCTTTATGATAATAAGTTCGTATGCACTTCACAACAGGATGTGTTATCTTTTTTGTAATATTATAAAATTAATATTTATAAATATTAAATAAATCATAAAAATAGTATCGCCATTGTATTCTACGTGTTTAATTTAGTGGGAAAAGACACTTTACTTGCCATATACCTGCATCATATAACATCATTAAATTACTTTGTAAGAAAAACTTTTATCTCTACCAGGATGTGTTATCTTTTTTGTAATAATATAAAATTAATATTTATAAATATTAAATAAATTGTAAAAATAATGCCGCCATTGTATTCTACGTGTTTAATTTAGTGGGAAAAGACACCTTACTTGCCATATAAGGACGTCACAGTGTTTCAACACGTTCTTATCGAATCTTAAAATGTTTCTTATCAAACCCTCAAGATGTTTCAAGACGTCTTCATCAACTCTTAATATGCTTGCTTGCTTGCTATACTTACGTCACTAAGTAACAACCGCCATTTTGTCTATGACGTCATGCAATCCTTATCTTTTAAATCTCTTATTTGTGACGTCCTTATCTGTGACGTCCTTATCTGTGACGTCAATCTTAGACGCCATTTTGTCTATGACGTCATGCAATCCTTATCTTTTAAATCTCTTATCTGTGACGTCAATCTTAGACGCCATTTTGTCTATGACGTCATGCAATCCTTATCTTTTAAATTTCTTATCTGTGACGTCAATCTTAGACGCCATTTTTTTTGTCTATGACGTCATGCAATCCTTATCTTTTAAATCTCTTATCTGTGACGTCACTTCGTTTTCTATGACGTCATCAATCCTTATCTGTGACGTCATCCTTATCTGTGACGTCACTTCATTATCTATGACGTCATCAATCCTTATCTTTAAAATCTCTTATCTGTGACGTCAATCTTAGATCGTTATCTGGGCCAGAACCAGCCTAACTCCCCTACTGCCGGACATTCATATTTTTGTTAAAAAGCCGAACAAGTCCGGCTTTATCCGGACGTCTGGTCAGCCTATCTTATAGCACAATACCATTTTCAGAGCACGTGTATGCTACAACACTAGCGCCGCCATCGGTAGTTTTAGTCGCCAATTCGTCCCACATTGTAACTGGTTAATTTTACATGTTTTGTAACGGCAGAAATTAGGTATAGTCGGAGATCCAGAGCTCTCTAGCTCGTTTATTTTTTGACTTACACCGGACTTTTGGTTATACAGTTGAAACATACATATTCTTATAGGAAATTTTCCGACAAATTTAGTAGTGGTAGTCCCGATTATCAATTTTGGTGCAAACAGCCAAAAATCCATATTTTACATAAAAATTAAAATTTATTTGCGCTAATACTTTTTTAACTTTACTTCGTGATATCTTCTCTATTTATTACGATATAACAATAATTCTTTCACATTTTAATTTTTGCATTATCTGTGCGTGTAATAGTGCATAAACAAATTATTTATGTTGATTATAAATAGTATATATTAATTAAAAACAACAAAATGGGAACGCGATTTTTTGTTTTTACAGTGAAATTTTCTATCAGCTACAAACTTTTCGTTATTAAGAGATGGACCCTAATATCAGCGTCAAAGTTGTTGTACGCATATCAAAGATGTTTTTTTAGTAAAACATTTTTTTATTAAAATGAACTGGTTCCGAGTAAAACGAATATAAAGTTGGAGAATGTTTATTTTGCTGCGCGATACGTGCGATCGGCCTAGCTTAAAGTGCAAGCCGCAGTCCTCTTTTGTTACTTGATACTTTTTACGTGTAAATAATTATAAACTATGAAAATGGAAAAATCCTAAATATAGTGGGATCTTTATAAAATATACATTTAATTATTAACATGTATATGCTACATATATAAAATGAATAGTAATATTAAATTAAAAATTACAAATTAAATATCAATTATTAATACATTTACCAATACATAGACAAGATATTGCACAATTCACATTATTTTTAATACATTTGCACCGTGCAGTACATTGTGCTTTACATTTGCAATATAGATTTTTACTGCTGAATGGGGGGTTCGCTGCCTTGTCCATAGTAGTTGGTAACAGGATGTCATTTATTACTTCCCATCCTGATAACAAAGGATCTGGAGTAACAGAATTTATATTTACTGCATTTTTGAATATTCTAATTTGATATAGTGATCTTAGTACGTGGTATTTAAATGAATTTTCCGTTGGTGGTAAATGCCTAAAATTTGGAATATATTTTCAAGTAATAATATTACAAAAAAAGAAATATAATAGATATACCTTATATCTTGTTTGCAATCTGCAAAAAGATGTGCACGAAGACTGTCTAAATTTCCATCAAATGTTGGTCGGTTGTATAACATTTTAAAAAATAATCTAGCGTTATCAACTGCTTTTTCTAAATTTACATTTGGGAACATTGCAATTGGTGTTAATTCAATACAATATTTCATACTAATTTTGTACGTTAATTTTTTTCCTTTATTAAAAGGATAGCTCACTGTATCACAACCAGTAAGTACATAAGTAGAAAGTAATAAATGGCCAATGTTATAATTAAATAGATTATATTTGCATTGAATATTATCTAATATATTCTGTATTGAAATATATTTATTATTTCTATGTATCCAAATAGGTAATTGTATAATGGGTAAATAGTACAACGCCAAAACAAATACATCAGTCAGGAGATATAATAATTATGTAATTACAATTTGTAATATTTTTAATAAAATAAGCAACTGCAAATATTCTTGTATCCGCTTCTTCATGATGACTGATTTTTTCGTTAAATATTTTATTTGTTGTTTGAGAACTAAAAATTATGCTATTGTCATCTAGCATCCCTGATGTAATTATATTAAATTCTGTATTCAACATTGTATGATTATCTATAATTTGTTGTGCAAGAAATCTTAACAGATTTGTCTTATTAATAATATTTCCAATAAATATTTTCCAGTCAGGCAACGGTAAAGTACTTTTAATTTCAAATATTTGTGAAGGTATTGGAGCTCGTCTCATTCTTTCTGAATATTTGATACTTCTATTATGGTCTTCATATCTGTCTCCTACTAATATGATGTATTTTGATGAACCTTGTAATTGTATTTCTTGTATTTTAGATAAATAGTAATTAAACAATTCTCTATATGATGTACAATTTCCAAACTGATATTTATGTTTAAAATACATCATGTCTAAAATTGTTATACTGTTGGTATATGGAAACGTATTATTTTCTTCCCATTCTTTCAAGTCATTCTTTATTGCATTAAAAAAGTCCGATTTATTTCCTTTTCGCATAATACAGTTATTTGGAGAATTTGGAAATGGTTCAAATAAAGATGGCGGGTAAGTACTCCATTCGTAACTAAAAGCTTCTATTTTTTTAGAAATATTTTCATCTTGCATGAAATATAAACATTGTAAGCTAGTTGTTTCTTCTTTGTATAAATTTCGCAAATTTTGAAATTTCAATTTTGTTTTGTCGTTGTTAGAAAATGTAATTAATTTGCAAGGTTTAATGGTTTCTGCATTAGAATCCCTGGCAAGGATTATTGCTTCTGTTCCCAATTCTTTTGCTCTTGACAATTCCGTTGAAGCACATTGCTGTCCAGTAGAAATATTTAGCAACTCATTTGTGCTAAATTTAAAAGGATTAATGCGTGAATTAATAAGACATTTAATATTTTCTTTACAAATATAGTTTTTGTGAGCTATTGATTTTCCTTGTTCATGATGAGATTCAATTTGCAAATCGTTTCAAATATGTGCCATATTACCTACTTGATTTGTTATTGTGCAAAGGGCAGGCAATGCATATAAATATTTATTAAAAGTATTATCTTTCAATGAAAGACCTTTAAATAAATGAATTTTACTGTCTCTATTATACGTTTGTTCTAAGGCCATGTCCGTCCATACGCTATTAAAATTACCAGATTTTTCATGTACAGTGAAATTATTTATTTTGAATTCCTTCCAAATTTCAGAAGCATTTGTTTCTAAATTTCTCATGTCCGTAATATAATGAGAAATATACGATATATATTTATAATGTCCAGCACTCACAAGAAATGGCAACATTTCCTCTATCGAATTAAGATGTTCTTCCCAATTACTGAATAAATATACCACAGTAAAAGAGAAATCATATCTAAGTACATTAGCCAGTACTTAGCTGTAGGATTATCATTGAAAGAAATATTAAAATCGTTTATTGCATTTTCTAAATTTAGAATTTCTGACACTATTGTACTGTATAAAACATAAAAATCGCGATTAATTTCATTAGTGGATATGAAACATGATAATTTATTTATTTCTTCCATTAACTCGTAAATATAGTTTTCTTGATCAATACAATTTTCTGAAATCCATTCGCAAAATGATTCCTAATACAAATCATGTAGAGCAGAATAAATTATTACGTGTCCTCTTAACATTTTACAATAATCTTTGCCAGATAATATTTTATTTGCAGTACCTCTTAGTACAACATTTCCCTCTACTAATAAGTCTTCTATACCGGATGCAGTCATTAGTTTTCCAATAGCACCCATAAAATTAAGAGCAATATGGAAACCTCCCATTCTAGGAATAATACAATCATATCTTAAGGGATATTTTTTTTATTAAAGCATACATTATTTCATAAATAGCTAAATCTGCAGTTATAATTACTTTATTTTGATTTAGAAAAGAAGCTACTTCAATGAAATAATTCATTGAATTCATAACTACATCAGGATTAGTAGGAGACGATGCAATGAAGGGTCCATAACCAATAATTGTTTCCATAGCCACTTCAGTTACTGTATATCTATGGAATTCACTCCACGATATAGGCATTGTAGTTTTCCAAATTTTCGTAACTAATTTATTAGTGGGACAATTACTCGGCGTATAGCTTAAATTTTTCAATGTTTTACTTTTAGCTCTGTCTATTTTGCTCAAATTACTATTCTCAAACTCTAATTGGCGTTTTACTTTTAATTTTTCTTTCGTGTGAGAAACGCTAAGAGATTTTGATGAAGAGTACTGACAAGGCTCTCGCGGATATTGTATAATCAGATGTGTTGTATCATGAGTTGTAAACCCATCTGACGAAAATTCTTGAAAATCTAAATTATCAAATACAAATTGGGTAAATCTATCTTTCTGTATATTTTCAGGAATAAAAGTGTCTATGTTTGTGTTATTCACATTAAGCGATAAATCATTTAAATAATACTGTACTCCTTTATAACCAATGCAATTCCCAAATTTATTTACAATTTCAATAGTACTACGACTTCTGCAAATTAATTTATTTAGAAAGACTCATGCTCATGCACAATTAGTATGTTAAAACTTACCCAGTAATTTTGAATAAATATAGTGCTAGTCCGACATGTTTTGCTGTTTTCAAACCAGTTGAATTATATATTATATCCTGACACAAATTTTGTACTTTAATGGGTTTTTTATAAGATAAGCTTAATTTTCCATCTTCTTGAAAAACAATTTCTTCATCGGAACAAATATAAGCTAGCAGATTGTATAAGGCAGTAGGTATGGTTCTATTAATCCATTCTTGACTAAATTCTATGTTTTCATGACTTAAATTCTTTTTTAAATCCTGAATTTCGGAAGCTAAGCATTTACCCAAATGATAAAGTCTGTTGTTAGATTTTACTGGTGAAAATTGTTTACTACATTCACCTTCTGAAAATGTGTCGCTTTCATCAGTTACTGATTGTTCTAAACACTTTATTATTTTTTCTGTACTACAAATAATTGTTGATTTTCCAGGTCTATTAATTATATTAATTTTTTCTTTAAATATACTAATTAAAGTGGTTTTTATTATGGATAATTTAGGATAATCATCACTCCAAGAAATCTTTTTCTCTTTGGCCCTATCACATATTAGTTTTTTAATATCAGTTAATGATAAAATTCTTTCATTTACAAATAATAGTTGGCTTAAATTTGGTAATATCTCATCAAATATATATTTTAAAGTTATTTTTGGGGAATCAGTAACAGTTATCTTTTTATTTAGATAATTATCCATACATTTTTTTATGATATCTGAAATCATTCGCTATCATGTCAAGGTGTGTTGAGCCAAATCCCTGTATTTTTTGTAACATTTTTATGTCATAAAGGCTTTTAGCTTTTTCCCATATTATATTTTCCCTTTCTTTTGTAGTTATTAAAAATAATTTTCTTTCATGTTTAACACGTTCCCTTTCGCAAATAAAACAAACTTTTTAAAAATGTATTACATGTCCTTTATTTCTAAGTTTTCTTGAAACTAAAATATTTAAAATGTACACTGTATTTTAATAAATAATCAATCATACGTACCTTCCATTATGACAGGACCCTTATTTTCTTAAAACTATGTAACGAAATACAAATACTTTGTGATAAGACACAAAAATAAAGAAACATAGATGAACAAACGAATACTACAAACTCAAATAAAGTTACTTTATAAGTGTCAAGCGAGGCAATGGCTTGCACAAGCTAGTACGATCGCACGTATCGCGCAGCAACATAAACACTCTTCAATTTTACATTCGTTTTACTCGGAATCAGTTCATTTTAAGAAAAAAATGTTTTACTAAAAAACATCTTTGATATGCGTACAACAACTTTGACGCTGATATTAGGGTCCATCTCTTAATAACGAAAATTTTGTAGCTGATAGAAAATTTCACTGTAAAAACAAAAAATCGCGTTCCCATTTTATTGCTTTTAATTAATATATACTATTTATAATCAACATAAATAATTTGTTTATGCACTATTACACGCACAGATAATGCAAAAATTAAAATGTGAAAGAATTATTGTTATATCTTAATAAATAGAGAAGATATCACGAAGTAAAGTTAAAAAAGTATTAGCGCAAATAAATTCTAATTTTTATGTAAAATATGAATTTTTGGCTGTTTGCACCAAGATTGATAATCGGTACTACCACTACTAAATTTGTCGGAAAATTTCCTATAAGAATATGTATGTTTCAATAATATAACCAAAAGTCCGGTGTAAATGAACGCTATGAAGCTGTGCGGCATCGAAGTAAATGTAAATATTTAACAAAACGCAACTTACTAATAGTAAACTGAATTACATTCTTTTGCCTCGCCAAGTTAAGTTGTACGGACATTATCTGTCAAGTTAGGTTAATTTATTTTTATCAAGTATTATAATTTATAATTTCTGTTCAAGTAAATAATTACTTATTGATTTTATTATATTAATTTAAATACAGTGTTATTCTCTTGAAGATAAATTACAAATAAAAATAAATATAAATTAATCTAACTTGACAGATAAATTATTACACATTATTTGCCCGTCATCACTGCGAATGTGGAAGGCTTGACTACTGCCAAGCAAGATTGATACTATAATTTGAATCATACAATATTCTGTATAGATTCGACTCGAATAAATAAATAAACTGGTTAGGTTTTTTGGTACATTCAATGGCGTTTTTCGACATTTTCGTGCCCAATTCATGCCATTACAAAGCACGCAAAACTAATTATACTTATTGATTCAGATATAGTATTTTATGCTCTACAACTTTTATTTGAAGCTTTTTTATCTAAAATAATTAGGTAAACAGGAAATTACGAAAGTATAATTTTACATGAAGTCCTATGTTTGGCTGTGTCTGTCACCATCCTGTTTGACTAAATTTATGCTTTTATTTGCATTTAAAGAAAAGTTAAAACTCAAAAATACAAATTTAATATAACTAAAGAAAATTCAATCACTTTAATTTTTCTAAAATGTTTCAATCTTTCTTTCCTTATTACGAGTAACAAATTACACGTTGCTCTCTAATTTTATAGTCTGGATGAAACATGAGCTTTGGTAGATTAGCGAAATAATTAGTCGTATAGAAGAATACATAATATTTTTTTATTTTTAAATGAAACTATTGGAGTATGCATACAAGTTTTTTTCTGTATGAGATTTTTTGTATTAAATTTTTATCATTCTAATTTTAAGCTATTACAAAAATAAGTGACAAAAATGTTTTTATTTATTATTTTATGTAACATATAAATTATTATTTTTGTAGAACAAAACATCCATCGAAATGATTAGCGATATGGAATTGCTAATAAGTGAACTAAAAAGTAAAAATACTAATGCAACAATATTCACATTACCTGAACTAAACTGCATTCCAAAAAGTTGTTATTGTACTTTACGAACATTCAATAATTATATTGTTTCACAAGTAAACGGTAAGATATTTATAAATTACCAAAAATATTTTACAGCTGAATAATTTTAGAAACACAAAGAATTGCAGTCATGAATCTTGAGCAATTTTATTGCTGGATGACGGATAAAGATCGTCCCAGTAGTAAATCGACAAGTTCTAATGAGCTCTTGGATGAAACAGAACGAAATATAATTTTAGATGGACTACAAGATTATTTCATTCGTTTGCATAATGAAGAATAACGTAACGACTTTTTAAATATATACATTACTTTTTATACTAAGAAATAAAAGCTTTTAAGGTTTTATTAAAAATAATATCTATTATTTTATACAAATGTAAAATAATGGAGATATAAATTTTAATTACATTACAATTTAAATTTCGTACACTGAAATCATTTTAATCTTTTCTTTATTTGTAACATTTAAATATTCCTAATAATACACTTTTAATATATATTTAATAATTTTATTTGAAATGATATATATATATATATATATATATATATATATATATATATATATATATATATATATATATATATATATATATATATATATATATATATATATCAGTGTAAAGTAATATTTAAATTATTACGAGAGTAGTAAGATTAATGGTTATTTAGAATGTGAAGATTCATATTTTTTTAAACAATATTTTATTATATTTACCGTTAATATATTTTCGTGCTAGATAATTAGTATTTAGTACGAAAATACTTATTTTTGATAAAACAAATATAGGTAATTCAACTTAAAAATTATCTTGCACGTATTGTAATTAATTCATTCATGTTCATTTTCTTAGGTCAATTGAATAAATCAAAATAATGATAAACAACATACCTAAATATTTGTCGTGTTTGGGAAATTAAAGTAATATATTAAATAGAAGTTGTGAGAGATATTAATATTTAAATTTTAATGATTAATATCTCTCACATTATTTTTTAAAAATTTATTTTGTAATAATTATATGTTTTCTTTTTTATTAGCTTGTATTTATTAATAATATTATGACATATTATTGTTAACAAAACTAGGATTTACTTGTACAACAAATAATTATTAATGATTTTGGAAAATAAAATTTGAGTTCAAAATAATATGAATTATTTTTATCCCAGCAATATTTGAACCCAGCAGAGAAAGTAATTATTCTTATAGATTTAAAAATATGTCTTTATTAAAAAATGTAAGAAATCAATAATTAAGCATTAATAATAATAATAATCATTATTTATTGAATCTGATGGTGTATAATCTGGTTGTCCTCCTGAAGCAGGTTTAGGAGGAGCCATAGGGGCTGTAGGCAGCGGAGGAGGTGGCGGAGCAGCGGCTGCCGCAGCTGCAGCAGCTTCGGCTGCAGATGCTTGTGCTTGCTGTGCAGCAGCTTGAGCTTGCTGTGCAGCTTGCTGTGTTGCTTCAAAGTCAATACGGACACTCTTTAGGGTTTCTCCGAGTTGACTCAAACGTTGCTTAGCTGATCCGACCATTGCTCGTTGAGCTGCGAGTTCACCACCAGCTTCAGATGCGGCTTGATTTGCATGGTCTGCAGTTACTTGAGCTGCATTTAAAGCTGCTTGTATTACATTCACCTATAAAATAATAATCAAATTGGAATTATTTTAAATTGAATTGCTTGCTTTCATGAGAAGTAAAGAGGGTCATTTGTTAAATAAGAGTATGTTTAGAAATTATAACAAACCTGATGTTGAGCTTGTTGCGAAGCTTGTTGCGAAGCGTCAGCTGCTCTTTGTGCTTGCATAAGCTGTTGAGTCTCTCCATCAAGAGCTACTTTAGCATCACGAAATTGTTGTTCTAGACCTTGTAAGAGAATTTGTTTACCAGCAAGTGCCGCTTGAGCAGTGGCAGATGCTTGACCTGCAGCTTGAGCAAGGGTGTTTTTAGCAACGAAAGCAGCTTGATTTGCAGCTGCTAACTGATTCATGACGGCCGTATTTGCCTGATCCGCTGAACCTTGAGCAATTTGCCGAAGTGATGCACCTTGACTAAAACCCTGTTTAGTAGGACTTGCAACATCATTACGAGTTCCTGTATTCGGTTTAGCTGCTGCGCTATTGTCCTCATCAGCTGCTGTGCTTCGCTTTTCGTATGTAGTGCTTGGAGAACCTTCTTCATCAAAAAAATCCCTTCGAAATTCTTGTTTTCGGCGTGATACTCTGCTGCTTGCACCACCTGATCATTATTTTGTTCAAAGGTATATGAAAATTAATAAATAATTTTATCAACAAATGTACCTAACTTTCCAGCAAAAATTCATATTCCCAGATTGCATACAATAACAATTTTAAACAGTTTATTGTAGAAATATACTTTTTTTTTACATTGATTATATTATTGAGGCATTTGGGTTTGTTATATATTATATATGTATTTAACTAAATAACAAATTATATTATATTGTTGTTGGATCTGTTCATTTCGCTACATTGCGTGTACGGTTTACTGCCACGTCTATATACTTTGTACGGACACGGCGGCAGAAAACCGTACAAGCAAACTACCGAAACAAACAGACCTATTAAATCGTAATACTGGATGTATCATACAGAATAATAAAATCGTTTATTTTATAATCATATTTGGTATCGTAGTCTATTTATATATTTTACTAAACTTAATATTACCGAAGTTAAAATTTTAATGGAAATATATTTGTAGTTTTCTATTTAACTGTATAAAATTGTTTGAGGCAATAAATTACAATTTCATGGATGAAAATAACCAAATCACAATTTTAAATTTCTTGCTAGTAATATTAATACGTTTTTATTTGATTATATAACTGTTAGATTGCTTTCTTAAAAACGAATCTTTTTATTTACGATTATACCAAAGAATATTAAGATATTTAATCACGCTAGATTCAAATGAAAATTGCTAATCTTAAATACTATTCTCTTAAACTAAAACTTACATATTAGAAAGAAGCAAAATATCAAGTATTTAACAAGCCTCATCTTAGATCACCTGCAATAATAAAAATAGGTCTGTGTTTTTCATATTCTATTATACGTGTATTATAAAAATAAATAAATTGTAGAAAAATTGTACTTCTTTTACAATATGTACATATATATATATATATATATATATATATATATATATATATATATATATAAAATTTCAATTTAATTCAATTAAATCCATTTAATCAAAATGTATATATTTTTATGGCCGGTTGCACCATTATTTTAATAAATTATGTTTAATATTTTCTGTAATATTCTAGCTTATATCATTGTTCCCAAATTATTGGGTTAATTTTTTTAAAAAAATGTAGATTTGCTAACATCTGGTATTCAAACTAAGAATCGCATCAATGAACAATGTAAAACACTACAACATTTTCTCCTCTCACTTGTGTTTACAGAAAAATTACACACCAACAAAATCTAAAGCACAAAGGCCACTTGATCGCCCGAACAATACTAGTCTAGTAGACAAATAATCTGCGCTTATATCTGAGTATTTTTTTTTTATATTTCATATAGACTTTTATTCTTTTGGTGGGACCAGTTTGTATCTAAGATCCAGCGAAATCTGTATTTGATTGATCAAGAGAAAACTGTGACAAATTCTTTAGGTTTTATTTTTATGAAATATAAAGGAAGTACATGTTTTATTGGTTAATAGAACCGCGAATAATGATCGGGAAAATTTTTTCTTTATGTAAATTTCTCGATAGATTACTTATTATTTTCAAACATTCACTCACGTATCTTATATTAACAAAATATGTTAATTTTTGTAATATTTAAGCAATTCATGTATGAAATATTTCATTTATTTAGTATAATTATGAATGTTCTAATTTTATAAATATATAGTAACAAAAACAGTATTTTTATACTTAAATATATATCACTGTATGTAAAATATCAATTCAAATTATTAATAGAAAATTAAGAGAACATATTTCATGATATTTGGAACTAATTTATTGGTTCAGTAACTATTTTATTTAAATGAACCGTAGGTATTTTACGTTCAATATTTTTCATAAATGTTCAGTAAAATAATACTTGTTCAGTATAAATAATAAATATTCAGTAAAATAATACTTGTTCAGTATAAATATTGAACGTTCAGTAAATTAATATGCGTTCAGTATTCACACAGTTCATTAACCTGCAGTGGCGTACTTAGAGCGGGGCAAACAGGGCAGGTGCCATGGGCGCCAGAACCAAGGGGTCGTCGCTTGGATCTCTTGGTATCCGTATGTAACTTGCGTGCCAGAATTTGAATTGTTAAAACTGTTGATTACTGTGCGTATTGACATTTTTTGGAACTGTTGAAGCTCTCTATTTGTTTTTTCATCGTCTACGCAACGCTGAGAAATACTCAAAAACGCTATGCCCATAGTTATTAAATCTATGTCTAAAACAACATGGAGTGCAAAAGTGGAAGCTGTGAAGCCCATAAACAACTACCTTGACATCATACTCCAAGTTCTCGAGACTATAATGGATGATGAAAATGAAACGAGTGAATTAAGAAGTGATGCTACGCAATTGTACAACCGTATGTTGACACTTGATTTTTTGACTCTACTTGGATTTTGGACGAGAGTATTCATTCCTATGAATAGAGTTTAGAAAAGACTGCAAGATATGAACTTTCATGATGGCGCCTTAGATTTGAAAGGTTTAAGAGATTATTTTCGCAATGAAAGAGAAACTTTGGTGACTGAAGCTCTGGAAATTGGACTTAGTCAAAACTGGGATGTTAAAACCGAAAAACGCCAACGGCGAAAAATCTTCGAATAGCCATGTAAATAATGTTGACTATTGCAGTTTCCATCGCTAGCAGTGAAAGATCTTGCAACAAATTAAAACTGATCTTAAATTATCTGAGAGTCTCCATGGGTCAAGTTCGATTAAGTGATCTTGCTTTGATGAGCGTTGAAAGAGAAGAAACTGAAAAGATCGATTTCGAGCACGTTATTAATGCCATTTTTTGATCGTAATGACCCCCGGAATATATGGTATAAGTTTGTCGGTCGAGTCGCGGAACACCCGTACATTGATAGTTATTTTGTTATTGTGCTGATTCATTTATGGTTGAAGTTACTTCATAATATTAGATGGATATTTCAATAACAATGCAAATGCCACATATCTCGCTACACTAAAGCGAGAAAGAAGTAATCTTGATTTTATATTGTTGATAGAAGGCGCAATTACGACCCTAGCCCTGGGCACCATTTCAGTTAGGTACACCACTGTTAACCCGTGTATTAATTTGAAATGTTTAGTATTATTTTATATCGACGTCGCAACGCCAGGCGTCGATTTTGAGTTTCACTCATGGGGAATAACTCCGCCGAGTGTCGGAAGATACCGACGAGCATTGATGTTGCGACGCCAGGCATCACTTTTTGGTTTTCGTCGAATATCAAAATCGAGTTTTGCAGGCGCGAATTTTTTGCGTTAGGTTAGGTTATTATTTATTTTCTTACAGAATAAATAACACTGAAAAAATATGAAAAAATACTGAATAAAAAATGTATTTTTACTGCACAAATATGAAAAAATACTGAACAAAAAATATTTTTACTGAACAATTTTACTTTATTTACTGAACATAATTTACAGAGCAAAATTGAATAAAATAATAATATTTTTTTAGAGACTGGGCAAATAAAGAAAGATAAATTTGAAAGCTCATTGAATATTATTAATATTCTTTAATTTTATTACAAAATACATAAATATTAATGCACTTTGATTAATAAGGATCGACAGTTTAGTATTATGATTGCTTATGAATCATACAATTATAACATACAAAAATTGTTTATATTATGAAATATTCTTCAGTCTGTCGATATGGCCGAGTGCTAAGGCGACAATATTGTAAAAACGGTTCTGGGTTCTAATCTCGGCTTATACGAAACAAATGGCATTTACCAATATTGTGCCATGGTGTATATAATTAACCTTACATACTACATTTTGTGTATATTAAAAAATCTATAAGTGATTAGGGGTTTATGCACGAACAAGTTTATGAGCTCAAAATATTCACACATAATCTCTTCATCATAATAAGTAAAAATTCTATACATTCATGAAAAAATAATTATACAGGATGTTTCTCTTAAAACAACCGGTTTTTTTTTTTGGCCGAACTAATGACTTTAGAGAAAAATGTTATATACAAAAAATGACCAAGAATAAGGGGCTAATTTATCAGCAGTAACAAATTGAAAATTCCAAAATTATATTTTTTTAAATGCTACCCTATAGAATTTTTTAATCCATTAGATAGAGAATTTTTATCTGATTTCAACGATATAAATATTGTACAGGTAATAGTCGTATGAATAGTTGGGTTTTGCATAGCCTATTTCAATATTGTAATTAACCCCTTATTTTTGATCAATTTATATATATATATATATATATATATATATATATATATATATATATATATATATATATATAACATTTTTCTCTAAAATTATTAGTTTGCCCAAAAAAGCACAGGTTGTTTTAAGCGAAACATCATGTATAGTATGGGCAAATACAAGGAATCATCTACTGTTTTCAAACTGAAAATAGATACAGTGAAGAAAGTAGGCAATTTTTATAGAAATCGTACAAATTTATAGGTAGTTTATGTTAATTAATTTTTTTCCTTTACTGAGGGGATTATAAAAATCTAAGGAACTGTTATAATTGATATTATATGAGTTTCCAATCATTGTCATTTTATTCTTCCACTCCCTCTTAGATATTTTGTTAACAAATTAAACATTTATTTCTAAAGCATATCTTTGTGAAGCTCATTCTTATTTTATTCAAATAAAGTAAATAAGACTGTGTAACAATTCATAAACTAAGGCCTTCTAAAACAGATTTGTTAATACGCACCCCATTACCTAATAGACACATTTCTAATTTCTAAATCTACACTGTATATATAATAAAACATATTTCAACAAAATAAATATGAAAATGATTAAGATTCTAGAAAATATAAATATAATCAACATCGAGAAATTTCATAATTTCAATCTAGCAACAAATTGCAGTCATCACAATTTTGAGATCATACATTTTTCATTATATAAAATTATTAGGAAATACATTATTATAAAAATGATAACGAACAAAACATGCATATATATATATATATATATATATATATATATATATATATATATATATATATATATATATGTAATTACCATCACACCAGGATAAGAAAATGTTTATATATAATCACGAATCAGGTATCCAGACTCATGAAAATTTACTGTAAAATAGAACATATTATATTTTTATTACAGAAGAAGAAAAATAATAATAATAAATATTATTTTTCAAAGTCTTATTGTAGTCCGTAATAAATTTTAGGAGTGTGGAAATATATTCAAACATACTTTTTACATGTAAATAATATTATTACATACCGCAATAAAAAATATGAAAATAAGTAAAGTTAATCATTTAAAGTTTCAGCATAAATTATTTTCTTGAAAGCAATTATTGAATTAAGTGATAATAATTTAACAACTCTCTCGCGTTTCTAATAATTAAGTTTTCGTAAGGATAATATTAATGATAATCCAACCACATACTAATGAAAACAATTTTTTCGGCCGGAATTTAATAGTAAAAGTATACCTGCTTTCCAAAACTATTACTTTCAAGAACTAAACCTGCTAGAAACTTTAAGGGTCGCCCGATATTAAAGGTGAAAATAAATTTGAAATGTTTAATAAAAACAAGTTTTTTATTTAACGTCACCATTACTATTAAGACATTTATAGCTGTATCTACAGGATGTTAATTGAAAAGCGGGCCATAGGCGTTTAATATGGGAAATTAGTTGTCCTTTGCGCAAAGCTTCACATTTAAGACAAAAATGTTTCAAATAAATGTAGAAAATAAAATTCTACACTAAATCACTAATCAGATTTTATTTTGCATTTCCAGGTTACTAAACAGTAACCTGTAAAATCCAATTTGAAGTTCTATAAATATTGCTCATTTGTAGTGATAGCCATGGACTTTAAACAAAATTACAAAGAAATGCATATCGTTTGAACTGTCAGAAATTCGATTTTCACATAAAAATTACAGATATAGTTTGTGTCAAGATAAATGCACATTGGCTTTTACGCCCACCACAGCATGAATTTGCTTAAAAGATTTGCAAGGGTAAGCACACAGGGGTATCCACAATTTTTCCAAATCACCAAATTTAAAACAGTAACCACAAAGCAGATATTAAAATTAATAATAAAATTACTACAGTTTATTATTCAATAATTTATTTATATATTTTTTTACTTTATACAAATCTTAAAAATATGTTCTCTTTCAATATTAGATTATTTTCTTCGTCCGGAAAATCACTCCATGCGTGCCACATTTTACTTCAGTTGTTTACAAATGAAACAAGAATAATGTGATACAACCAGTGGCGTATTTACGGGGGGGGGGTCCAGGGGGTCCGGACCCCCCCCCAAGAATTTTTTTTATTTCCAAACGTTGAACTCACTACGGACGAAATTATAGAGCAAATGGATTTCAAACCACGAAGATTGGAACTAGTCCTCTGAAGATTGTAGATTATATTATAATATAGTAATGATTATAATATTGACTTTTTTAAGAATATTTATATTTTGAGTTTGGATAAAATATTTTAATATTTTTTCTTCGGACCCCTCCAGTGGATGCTTGTCTGGGTAGGCAGGTGGCAGGTGAGGCGGGGCCTCACCAGAAAAGAAATAACTATTAATATTATTTTAACAAATTAATAATTTTATGTAAATTAAATTTAAACTTATTTGTCAGTCTTTATAAATATCAAAAGAACAATTTAAGCCACCACCATAACTAATTTGTAATGCAGTTTACCTAATTTATACCCCGCAACGCTTGCCTCTTAAATAATAGTATAATACCTAATGTTTTTGATAAAGCTTTCATTCCGGTAAGCAATACCTACGCTAGACAAGGAGCTGTTTGAGACATGCTTCAAATGCAAAATGCAATGAGTGCGTAAAGGATAAAAGATAGAGACCCTGACCGTGAGCGTACGTAAATACAATCAAATTTTGTAAGTAGGTGCACGACATCTACTGTACATTGCTGCAAGCCAAATTAAATGTTTGGGGTGTATTCTGTAACTCGTCATGTTAATTTGAACATCCTGTTTAAATTTTTCACTACTTATAATAGTAGACATTGAATAGAAAATTTAAATGACAGATAATACATTTGTTTCTACTAGATCCATCGAACATAAACATAACCTGTCTAGCATTTTTCTTGTAATGTAATGAAACGTAGGCCCTGTATAATAGTCGCGCCATATTGTGTTGTGTTTATCCAAATCAACAATCTGTTAAATATATTCTCTTGTCTAAAATGTTGTGTGATCTGGTAATTTATTTATGTATATAAAAGGAGGAAAACATGCAGCTTCACATCCCTTGAAAAAATAAAATTTTCAATTATAAGGCATTTGACCTTGAGTAAAATTTTTTTTTCGCCTGCGACGCCTTTTTTTCTGATTTCCTTCCCTCACCATAATTTTGGACCCCTCCCAGAAGAAAATTGTAAATACGCCACTGGATACAACGTTTAGCGAAATTTATATAGCCAAAATACATTAAAAGATTTTAACTGTATATTTCCCGGTTCGTACTGTAAATTTGGTAATCCGCCCCTGGCAGCACAGGTAAGACAATACCCTGGAGTGATGGGTTAACCGAGCTTAAGAAGTCGAAGTCAATGTGCATTTATCTTGACACAAACAATAATTATATTGTACCGTAAGTTACTAACAATATTTTGTTTTTATAATCTACATCTAAATTACTGCATAGATTTTATTTATTTTTATTTTGTAACCTGTAAAATCAAATTCTGACAATTCAAACGATATGCATTTCTTTTTAATCCTCTACAAATTTTATTTGAATTTTTTTTGTTTAAAATGAAGTGGAAAGTTTTGCGCAAGGAAAAGCTGATTCCTCATATTAAGCTCCCTCCTTTTTAATAACACTCTGTATATCAAAATATAACAAAAATGAGGTTTCCATGTTTCTTATCTTCAGTTATTTTCTTGATTTTCCTAAATTTTTAAAATGGATCGAAAAGGTGATATTCCGACGGTGCTTTGTTCTGGATAATGAATAAATTTTTATACAAATTTCGAGTATTACTTTATTAATATCGGCTGATCCTTGTGCTATATATTTTCATGATAACATATTAAATAAGACAAAATTATTCATCATATGTAAAACATAATAACGGATTTTAATATTTAAGGCTAATTTATCTAAGTGTTACATATACTTTTCGGTTTGCATCGGACGTTTTGTGCGCCAGGCGAAGACCATCTCACATGTACTTCAGTTTTTCAAAAAAAAAAAAAAAATCACAGGCTACTAGATAATAAAGAAAAACTGATTTTGGTCGATTTTTCTTTTTCAAATAACTTCTAAACCCTCAGTAATCGAGAAAAACATTTCAAATAAAAAAGTTGGATAATATTATTGTCTATCCAGTGTCATATCAAAATAATGGTTTATTTCTTAGTTATAACACAAATTTATATATACAGGGTGTTCATTTTAAATCGGCTACCATTACTATCTCGAGAGCTATGAGTTACAAAGACGGTTAAATTGGCAAACAATTTCTATTTCACAAGACAAATTTATAGAAAAGAAAAATTATTTTTGGACCAGTGGTTCTCAAAATACGGGACCTAACTTTTTAAGTTTTAATGAGGTCATATATTTTTTATTTGCTCATCTTTAGAGAATTTAATTCTGAATTCAGTGTTATACTATTTTTATTCCCTTACATAACGATTTTTTAAGAACAATGCTTGTAAAGTTTCATATTAATTTGATTAAAATATGGCTATAATAAGAGTAAGCGCCCGCACGGTGCAAATATTTCATCATTACCGCATCTGTGTACAAAGCAGATTGGCACACCCAGTAATGGGTAATAAGCCGTGATGATATATTTATTTATTTATAATAAGAGTGTCATGAATGGAAAAAACGAATACGGTGTTAATTTTTTAAACATAGAATTAGATTGTCGTGAAAGAAATACATGAATATTTTGTTTAAGTTGATATTTATGATCACTTACAAGAACAAAACATTAACTTCTTTAGCTCAGAGCACTCTAATTCTATGTAATAAAAATAACATGTAGTCATTTTTTCCATTCGTGGCACTCTTATCATATTTTAATCAAATTAGAATAAAATTTTACATGCATTTTTCTCAAAAAAATCGTATGTAAGGGTATAAAAATATATCACTGAATTTTGAATTAAATTCTCTAACAAATGAGAAAATAAAAAATATGTTTTCATTTCAAAGTAAAAAGTTAAGCCGTATTCACAGCCAAAATTCGGCGAAATTCAAAGCACTGAAATTTGAAGAAATTAATTTAACGGTTCACAGCTCGAAATTTGTACCGTAATGCCATCTAGCAAAAAAAAAATGTTTCTGAAAATTAATTATTTGTTTGTCAATGCATTCATTAACTCGTTAAAAATGATTAAAAACCATGTCAATAAAATAGCAATGCTTCCCTTGCGATTTCTACCCGTTATTAAATTGTCATATAAAATTAAAATTGTAAAAGTTATTTTATTTTTTGGTTATAATTATGCATAAGCATAGACAGTTCTATTTTATATATATATATATATATTATTTAGACCTTTGCACTACTTCTTTTAGATAATAATACAACAAACATCAAATTAAAAACATTGAAATAACCACAACTTTGGTTATGACTTTATAAGAAAAGTGTTCTACGCTAAAAACATAAAATATAGATGTTGACAGATTTTCCGTCAATAATATGATTTCTAAAAAATAAATACTGTCTTCCTGAATCTAATTGTGTACTATTTATTTCCCAATACCTACTCAACATTTCACTATTTCTCAAAAACAAAAGGAACAAAAGTTGTTGTCTTTAAACGAATTTCTCGTAAATTATAATAAACAAATTATTTATGTAAATTTTCATTATCAAGTTCCATCTTCTGTTTTGTACTTTATTGAAAAAGGCAGATTTGAACATACAGGGTGTTTCAGGACTAGTGTAACAAACTTTAACAGCTTAATCCTGAGGTCATTTTGAGCCAAAAATGTCATATGAACATGGGTACTATTCCTTCTAGTTACCAAAATACAAGAGGTTGAAGTTCTATAAATAACACGAATTTTTTAAATAAAGGTACTTTCGAAAAACAAGAGTTATATTGAAAAGTCATACCTTATTTGTATTAATTAATTTATGTATTAATTAATTGTCATAATTAAAAATTGTTGCACTTTTGATTGTATTTTTGTTTCATAATGGATGGTTATAGTACTGCTGAATATGTAGATATGATTTTTATTTATGGATTATGTAATGGTAATGCCCGTTATGCGTCCAGAGAATACCAAGACAGATATCCAAATAGACGTCAACCTTCCCATCGCTTAATTGCGAGCATTTTTCAGCGTCTACGTGAAACTGGATCAACAACTATGGGGAGGTGTACAAAATGATGGCATTGGTGTTAATAATAACGTTGAAGAGAATGTAATTGATGCTGTTCTCGATAATCCTGAAATTAGCACAAGACGCATCGCTGCTCAATTACACATGTCTCACAGCACCGCATAACGGGCATTACCATTACATAATCCATAAATAAAAATCATATCTGCATATTCAGCAGTACTATAACCATCGATTATGAAACAAAAATACAATCAAAAGTGCAACAATTTTTAATTAAGACAATTAATTAATACATAAATTAATTAATACAAATAAGGTATGACTTTTCAATATAACTCTTGTTTTCCGAAAGTACCTTGATTACAAAAATTTAAAAAATTCGTGTTATTCATAGAACTTCAACCTCTTGTATTTTGGTAACTAGAAGGAATAGGGCCTATGTTCATATGACATTTTTGGCTCAAAATGACCTCAGGAATAAGCTGTTAAAGTTTGTTACACTAGTCCTGAAAGACCCTGTATATTAAAGAAAATAAATAAAAATAAAGTAAAACAATGAAATCCATTCAAATCACCCAAAAGTCAACAAAACGAGTTCATTCAAATTAAATATATTTTACACAATTAGCCACAAAAGTTTGGAGCTTGCAAACTTTTCTACAAATTATAATTTGTGTACACCAAATTTCAGCGCTGTGAACGCAAATACAGGTTGGCGTAAGACAAACTCTACGAATTTCACCAAATTTCGGGCTGTGAATGCGGCTTTATGTCCCGTATTTTGGGAACCACTGGCCCAAAAAAATTTTCTTTGATTTAAATTTGTCTTGTGAAATTCTTTGCCCATTTAACCATCTTTGTAGCTCTTATAGTTCTCGAGATAGCAATGGTGGCCCATTTAAAATGAATACCTATATATACACAATATTTTTTAAAATAATCATACTGACGTTTAGTAATGTTAAGATGTAGTGTAATTAGATTTTTAATTAATTTGAAAGATTTTAGATCTTCATTCTGCTGAAAACATCAACACAGAATAATTTATATTTCAATGGTAGATATTATTTTATTTTTTTAGAAGCTATTATAGACAAATAGAGCCGTTATTCTTACAATTAGTGAAGTTCCAGACCAGTACATACAACCACAATTATTTTCATTGCCTCTTCTATGTTTCTATCTTTTTAGATTATTAAAATTATGTTGACATTTAAACAAAGCTCGTCAGATTTATTGGTAAATTATTTAGTCACTATCGTTTTTGTAAACAATAGATTTCTGAATTTATTTTTACACTTGAAGAGCCAGGGGGAAAAGATGAATGTCCAGAAAATGTGTATTTTTCAGTACGCGAATTTTAAAGTTTGAAACCACATATAATGTTTTTGGAATACCACAGTGTATTCAATCTTAGGTTAAAACATAGATTGGTAATTTCTTAACATTATTATACCTACAGATGGGTCGAGTTTCAACTTATGTGGGACCTAATAGAATTTTACCAGTCTGACTACCGAATCTATTAAGGCGGGGATTCAATAATGCTTCTTGCATAAGCAAAAAAATCTATTTTCTTTTAAGTGCTTTTATAGTTTTTAATTGAAAAATGTATACCAAAACAAAAAAAATGTATATATATGAATTTATTCTCTACTGCCTAATTAATATTAGTTGAATTTTTATTTAATATTTATTAATAAAATCACTGGTAAATCATGTAAATAATAAAATTATTAAACCAAAATACAATTAGGAAGTAATTATCTTCATATTGTTACCAGATATACAGAAATGTTAATAAAAAATTATGAAGGTCAAGAACTTACATATTTTTGAAATAAAATATATAAATATATTATCACGGTAATATTACCCATTGCTGGGTGTGCCAATCTGCTTTGTACACAGATTTCGGTAATGATAATGATATATTTGTACCGTATGGACGTTTACCAGGCGTCACCTCACGGGCACTGATTACTGGAGTGGAAAGTGCACCAAAGGGGTAAATTTTGTGCCACTAGAAACTCAATGTTATGCTGGTTGTTGTAGAAAAAAACAATTTAGCTACAACTAAAAATACAATTTTTTGTTATGTCGATATACTTAGGTTAATTTTTTTAACTAGTTTCAAAAAATGAATCACTGAGTTACAGAATAGGCCCAATAATCATCAAATAGCCATTGATACCGGTCTTATAAAATTTCGTACTGAACAGAAATTAGCTGACGAAGCTATTGCTTGCGCATATCGCTGTTATTCATCTTTTTGTACCCTGATGCTTGGACCTTCATCCTTTTAGCTCTTGTATTGCAATTTCTAAGGCCTGTATTTTAAAAGTGTTACCGTTTTTGCCTCCTTTATATATACCATTTGAAAGCGCCACCTTCGATCTATAAGTAGGACCAATCATCTCATTTTGCTAGAAAATGGACATTCATCCTCTTTCCCCTGGCTCTTCAGTTATTGGCGACTAAAACTACCGATGGCGACGCTAGTGTTGTAGCATACACGTGCTCTGAAAATGGTATTGTGTTATAAGATTGCATTCAGAAACATTGTATAACCAACATTCATTTTGAAGTATACTAACAAATTCATTAAACTTTATATAAATAGTGTTAGCAATAATTTTGTGTACGCACTTAAATTATGATCACATTACAAAATAATACAACTAATCTAAATTAATTTTTTCAATTATTTCCAGATGACATTCGAAGAAAGTTATCTTAGACTTATTTCTAATGAAATGTTTACTTATTTGGAGGCAAGAAATTCTTCTCTACTATTACCAATGCAAACACATTGCAGCTGTCTTAATGTTTTGTACAAGATAGTAAAATAGTACCATATATTATTAATGGATGTTAAATAAGTATGTATTTACTTAGTTAAGATTAAGAAAATTAAAATGGAACTAAGTAATGTCAAATATCTTTCATATTGTTTTATTTACATGTATAAGAAATATATTGCATGGTACACATTAAGTGAAAAGTGTATTATTTTACTCATGAATTGGCCAGGAAATAATACAATACTTTTCATTTTTGTTGTCCTCTTATGATTCGTCATTTGTTTTCCAGTTCGTATTTTCGTAAACCAGCCCTCTCTTTTGTCGTTAGACTCCATTATAACAAATTTATTTTGGATGTCACTTTTCCTCTCACTAATTTTTGGGACAGATAATTTCTTACTACCCCGAGAATGCCAGCCATGCACGCAGCAATTGACGTAAATATTTTTTCGTTCTTTGCTCATATTGCGAAGAAATTTACATGTACTTTAAAACAAAAAGACAAACAAGAAACTGGCAAGGAATCTAATGCACTATATGTATATACGAGTATTTACTGAATAGTTGAATAACAGAATACCATTTTCAAGTGTTGCAAATATCGTCCGCGTGAGGGATTCACGTTAATTTTAGTCGCCATCCGTCCATACCAATTTTTCGAAATATTAACTTTCTGCTTTACATCTACTATGATGAGAAATATGCGTTTTCCGGGAATGGACTGTTTCGTTAGAGGCCGAGTTTAAGCAACAAATTGAGCTCTGACTCAAAATATGACACAGTCCATTCCCGGAAAACGAATATTTCTCATGACTCAGACTGTGGAAGCCTACGTAATTATCTACTATGGTACACAAATTTTCTTCAGAAGACTATTGAAATTAATGACAAAATTCAACTAAAATCAGTTAATATAAAATATACTATACATGTTTCCATTATTTTGTCTAATACGAATACAAACTTATGCTAATTAAATTATAACTCTTTAAAAAACTAATGATATTTTATGACTTTATTTAATTTAATAGTAAAATAATTTTGTGCAACGCTGTATAATATATATATATATATATATATATATATATATATATATATATATATATATATATATATATATATATATATATAATTAAACTATACAGGTTGTTTAATTTAAGTGGGGCACTATTGCTATCTCGAGAACTATAATAGATATGAAGTTGGTTAAATTTGGCAAACAATATCTGTAGCATAAAATAAATATAAAATATACTGTACATGTTTCCATTATTTTGTCTAATACAAATACAAACATATACTAATTAAATTATAACTCATTAAAAAACTAATGATATTTTGTGAATTTATTTAATTTAATACTAAAATAATTTTGCTGTTATATATATATATATATATATATATATATATATATATATATATATATATATATATATATGTATGTATGTATGTATATATATATATATATATATATATATATATATATATATATATATATATATATATATATATATAGGCTATAAATTGAATAAGTGCATTAAATTTAACCAGTAATATAACTCGTCGAGAGCAACAATATTTCTTAATACCTTTTTCTCGAAATCGCATATTTTTTTAGCATTTTTACCACCCCGTAAATTGACGAGTCGTTCCAAATATTTTTGTGATAATTGAACGCAGTAGCAATAGCTATGAAAATTTTTGTTTTAGTAATTGACAGTCCTGTCAGTTGTTACAATTAAATTTTAACATTAGTAATATATTTGTTTATAAGGTAAAATTCTGGCAAAATGCTTATGTTTATGATTAGTAGAT
>OY720458.1:30303176-30368176 GCA_963082715.1 Harpalus rubripes | reverse complement strand
TTACAACCCCTTGAAAGCGCAATTCATCAAGCACATTTAATAACTCTGGACTCTGATATTAGTTGCACTAATTTTGAAACTTGGTAGTAGGATACATTTATTTAGATGGATATTTATACTTTCTTTTCTTTCTTTATCACAACCAGAGGCGTCGTGTATGGGGAAGCCATGAAAGTATTTTAACGATATTTTTTAGCTATTAACATTTTTTCATTTTTTCTTATAAAATATTATATACAATGTAAAAATACACAAAAGGTATTTTTGCTAAAGCATAATAAACGCAGCAATTTTTGAGATATTTTAATTTTTACAAAAAATTAATTATCCGAAACATTTAGTTAACGGTTAAAACATAGGAAATAGAACAAAATATAAAAAATAAATAAAATCTGTTATATAACTTATTTTCAATATGGGATTTTTTTTTTGTTAATAAAGAATATAGAAAATAGTGCTAGTGAATATGTGTTTATATAATGGATATTGTAATAGTGTAATGGTTATTCTAGGTACATTCAGTCCAGAGAATATCAACGAAGATATCCAAGAATGAATTTATCTGAAATTTTATTGTTACCTAATCGTTACTTAAATTTTTTTTGGATACCTACTTGATTTTTTCTAAAAATTAAAATATCTCAAAAACTACTACATTTATCAAGTTTTAACAAGAATACATTTTTTGTGTGTTTTCGCATTGTATGTAATATTTTATTAGTAAAAATAAATAAATGTTAATAGGTAAAATAAATTAACATTTGTGGCTTCCCCATATGAAACGTTTCTGGTTGAGGTACAGAAACAAAAGAAAACATACATATGTATCTAGATAAGTAGTATCCTCATACCAAATTTCAAAATGTTAGTGTACCAGAGTTATTAATAAAAATGTGCTTTATGAGATGCACTTTTAATTTTAAAGGGCTGTAACTATGTAACGAAAAGTTTCCGGACATATCTTTATATAATATTTTTTGCTCAAAATGATCTCTGGAATACGCTGTTTTTACACTAATCCCGATACACCCTGTATAAACTGCAAAATATCATCTGATTCTAAAGAATTTTTATTAACTGAAAACATCAATTTAAAATTTAAAAAAAATCCATATACATACAACACAGAAGAAGTTTAATGTAAGAAGTTTAAAATCATTAAGAATAAGTTTTATATACATACATATTGAAAAACAAGTTTATATTAAAATTTATTAAAGTAAGGTTTTACCTCGGGTTTTACCAACTCAAAAACATCTTAATTAATAATAAAATATAAATAGAACAGTCTACAAAATAGTGGAATTTATGCATGTTCAGATTGTGAATCTACATATTTATAAATTTATATAGGCACCAGTTCACTTTAATTTACAATCAGTGTTACACAGATTCTTTTATTTTAATCACTTACTACGGTTTAAGAGACGTCTGGGATTTTTTTTAACGATCATCCTAGTATTTTTTTTTAACTGAGCCACTACGAGCATCTCAATGAATATAAGTTCTACGACTGCGGTATAATGGGTCACTAGATGACCAGTTATCGAAAAGTATGTTTTAATTAAAAATGTTATATTATATTGTCTATTCAGTAGCGTGCGAAAATATTTTTTATCGGCAAATTCTCGAGATATAGTATAGATATGAACGGTATTTTTTAATTGGCTGCATATTTGATTTCTCATTTCTTAATCATTTTAACGATAACGATATATTTGTCTAATTTATTTAGTTAGGTCGTATTTTAGTTATTTTTAATATTTTTATATGAATGTCATATTTAGTTCGAAATTTGAAAAAACCTTCAGTGCTGCATGAGTTAAAATAACAACCGTTATATTTACCCTATTAATTTAATAACTGTTACATTCTTCCTGTTTGCTAACAAGTGAAGTTAGACGTCGTTGGAAAAAATTCTCAAAGTCGTAACTTTCATATAAAAATTATAACTTTGAACTCATATTTCGAAATCAATAATTTAAGTATCGTCATTCGAAAGAAAATAAAAGATTACCCATAAAAAATGCAAACGAAAATTCAGTATTGTTTCATACATGAAAATTATTTGTAAAAATAAAAATGAGCAAAATTCACTTTTTGACAATATCTAGTGACCTATGCATTGCTTTTTGGAAAAAAAGAACATATCACTTGATTCACAATTGTTTTTTTAATTAGTGTCATCGTCATAATAATTAGTCTGTTAATTTACATATTTACATATTGTATTTTAGCAACCCAAAATAAAATAACAGTCAAGTTATACATCTTTGAAAAATCAGGAAAAAGCCTATTTTTACGTGGTTACTAGGTTACTATAAACTACGACAGCCATATATAAATTGTAACAAAATGTAATGATAATAAATGATAACAAAACAGAGCACTGTCATTCGAAAGAAAATATAATAGTACCCTAAAGAAATGCAAACCAAAATTTTGTATTGTTTTAGACATGGAAGTCATTTTCAAAAATCAAAATGAGCAATATATACGCTGCGAATTTTTAGTGACGTATGCATTTTTCGGAAAAATAAACACATCATTAAAATGATCTCCCAATAAGACAACTTTTATCTAAGTTAACCGACTTTGTATCTCTTACATGTCTCGAGTTCTCCATGCAGGGCACGTTTGAGACTCATATACATATAAAACAGATAATTATTTAACAAAATCATCAACTGATTGGATTAAACATTCTGTTTCAATGACTTCTACTGGTTTTGTCTCATATTTGTGGACGTTCATATATCCTGGGGTCAGCTCTGTGCTCGTCAGGGCCTGATTGTGCACGTCACGATGTTCTCTCGTAGATGTGTTGAACTTGGAGTCGTACTGGGACCTTTTCTTTCTTCTTGTTTCTTTTTTCTTTCTGGTTTTCGGATAATCGTTGATACGAAAGCGGATTTCACTATGCGCGGAAATTCGCTCGAAAATAATCCTACTGACTGCGCCAGTTATATTTTGTAAGTTCGATGAAGGGTTTTTAAAAAGAAATTTTATTTATGTGAGTACAATAATGTCGTTTATTACTACAAGAATACTGGTTTCTGACTAACTCTACGAATATGAAATTACATTTTTATATAAAGGAACTAAGGTGTCAACTAACTGCAAGTTCAGCTGTCTGGGCCGTGGCAACTCCTCCTTCGCTAGAATTGAGCTTCGTCGGGGAGCTACAGCGCCGACCTAGGGGATGAAGTTCGCGATTGAAGTTCGATGTCTTCGTCCTTGGGTTGTTCTTTTTTCTTGAGGAACGTCTTTCGGAAGTAGACTGCAGCGGTGATGATGGCACCGATGATGAAAATTATGTACAGTGCACACAATGGGTAATTGAAGTCTTCTGCTTTAATTTGATCATTATTATAGTGTAATGTGTCATCGAACTTGTTTATTGGTTTTAAATCGTTGATGGAGTTTAGTTCGATAGCCATTTTTGGCATTTTTGTAATATTGTAATTAATTTCAAAATTTTCGATTACTAAGGGTTTGCCAAATGTGCCTTGTTTGAAGAGTAAATTTTTATTTTTTATTTGAAGTTTACAATTGTCTTCTTTAATTAAAAGTACGCCTTGTATGTCGCTTATGCTGTCGCCTTGATTGCATTTGGCTTGTAATTGTTCAGGGTTTGGAAAAATTGCTAAATATTGGTTAATTTCTTCGATATATTCAATGTGATTTTTCTTTATATTTAATTTAATGAAATGGCAATTTTCGACGTTGTTTTGTAGAATAAGATTCTTCTTACAGGAATCTTCGGTAATTTCCTTAATTTTATTGGGACATTGATAAGTATTTTCTTTATTGCGAGTGCACATATCGAATAAAGATATTAAATGACCATCTTCAGATTTCAGAATATACTCACTATATGGAATGATTGTAACAAAGTCGGAATTGTGTTTTGTGGGGGTTGGTATTAGGTGGATAAGTTCAAAATGGGTTTCATAATTTATAGGGATTTCTATAAAGTATACAATTTTGTTATTTTGCAATTTGCAATTAACAGAAAAATTTTGTTCAATTCTTTATATAGGTCGTGTGACTTGATGATGCTTGGATGCAAGGTATGAAGTTTACAAAAGTTCAAGAATTTTCAATATCTTGTAAAGTATTGAATGTCACAGTGTACAGAGTGTTTAATTGGTTATAAATGTCTTTAATTAATAACTTATTATTATTTTTATCTCCAGCGATAACAATGTGCAAAGTTGTTCAATTTTTAATTTTAAAATAGTTTCGTTTTCCCTGATAGTGTCGACAGTTTTGTTGAAGTATTCTATCATTTGGTGACTTACAGAGTACTGATGCTTTATTTGATTATTTAATTTGGATTGATTTTCTTGTAAGTGTTTTAAAATTTCAGTGTATCTCTTATCATCTTCAGCGTCTAAATTTCCGGTTATAGATTTTACTACTGTTCCTAATCCATTAAATATACCTCGTCTAGTTCTAGAGTGTGTGGAAAAATGATTAATTTTTTCATTAATATTACTTTGTATGTATTCCACGATTTTGTTGTTATTTTCGTAATCTGCAGTGACTGTATTGTCCGTGTTTATTGTGTGTATGAGATTTAAGTATCGTTTATTAAGATTTTCGTATTGTAACTTGAGGGGTTGTAAGTCGTAAAAATGTACGAAAGTATGTTGAGTTCTTTGCAGGTATTGAAACATTGAATATATTGGGGGTCGTTATATTTGACAGTAGCGCCTTTCTTTAAACATTTAGTCATGGGTTTTGTATGTATCCTAAAAGTCCTAAAAATGCTTTTATTTCGGTCGTATTTTTGGGTAGTGGATAATTTTGGATGGATGGATCTTGTCAGGATTGGGTTTTACTCCGTCGGGTGTTACTATGTGTCCAAGGTATGCTACTTCTGTTCTCAAGAATTCAGATTTGTCTAGTCGTATTTTTAAATTTTCTTTTTTCAAACGATTAAATACTGTTCTTAAATTTTGTATATGTTCCTGAAGGGATGTACTGAAAATAATTACATCGTCTAAATAAACGAGGCAAATTTCATTTACTAAATTTCGTAGAACATTGTCCATTACTCTTTGAAAAGTAGCGGGTGCGTTCTTCAGTCCAAATGGCATTATCAAAAATTCGTAATGTCCGTTTTCTGTGTTGAAGGCGGTCTTTTGAATATCGGATTCATTTATTTCAATTTGATGAAATCCTGAGGCTAAGTCTAAAGTCGAAAAATATTGACATCTGCCAAGTTTGTCAAGTAACGTGTTAATGTTGGGTATCGGATATTTGTCGTCAATCGTTTTGTCATTCAATTTTCGGTAGTCGATTACTAGTCTCCATTTCTTTTTGCCGGATGCGTCTGTCTTTTTAGGGAATCTCATCTTTCGTGCGAATGAAATGTTTTACGTCATTAGTAAAAGATAAAGTTTCATTGTCACAGTGAAAGTTATCAGAATACTCAGTTAGCAGTTTTGTCATCTCATGTTTCTCTTCCTCGTTCATATGGTCAAGTCTAATTTTACTGATATCTAATTCCTTTTTTATTTCATTTTGTTCAAAATTTAAATTATTTATTTCGAAATTGTTTAATGGATGGATTTGTACACAATCTACTGAATTTAAAATTTCTTCATTTTCACCTAAGTATAAGGATAAATAATTTCATAATTTTGAATTTTAGCTAGACCTTCTGGAATAATTATATTGCTTATTTTAGTTTCGGGGATGAATGCTTCACCATTTTCGATGTTGTGAACGAATAATTTGGAGAATTTTTCCGATTTAGGGGAAATTTTTATGTAGTGAGATTTCGGGAGTATTTTATGATAATAAATTCTTATTTCCTGATTGGGGGTAATTATTTTATCGTTAGTCAAATCGATGTTTGCACCTAATATTTTAAAATTATCTAGTCCTAATAGAATATCAAAATTTTTATGGAAATTAAATAAATGATATTTTAACAAAGTATTGGGTGAGTTGAATAATTTTGAAGAGGGTATTATAATAGTATAATTTTCAACGGATGTTCCATGTGCAGTGGTAATTTTGAGTGGGTCATTTTTAATTTTATTTTTAAAGAATTTATTTGCAATAGTTGGATTTATAAAAGAACGTGTACTGCCAGTGTCTATTAGGGCTTTTAGATTCATTTCTGGGAAAATAATGAATGGTAGTTCACTGTGATTATGAATTACATTCATTAGTTCAATGTTTGTTCCGAGGCTGTTACAGTAAAGAAATCGGTTTGCTCGTTTTGATCGGATTCGGTTACGTAGTAATCTGAATTGGGTTCATTTTCGCAATAATCTACGTTTTGTTCATTAATTTCGAATTCCGTATACTCGTCTATTTTGGTATTAAACAGTTCTTCAGCGATGACGTTGGGTCTGTTTTGGGAATGGAAGAATTGCTGCGGACGATAAGGATTGGAATTCGCGCGAGGTATCATCGACTGTCTGGTGCTGACACGCATAGGCGTCGGTTTGGAAGGTTTAAAATTTGGATTTGGTTTAAAAACATTTTGCTGGGGTTGGTTATTGGGTTTGACAAATTGATTATTTGAATAGTGATTGTTGAAAGGTTTATTATATTGTTGATTAGTTGAAAATTGATTATTAGTGGGTCCAAAATTTTGAATGTTAGGTGGAGTAGATCTGTACATTAATTGAGGGTGTTGTACTTGTCTATATTGGGTATGGTTAGCTTGTTTTTGTTTAGGTTGTTGAGTGTGATGTGTGTTATATTTGAATTGCGTATTTGCATGTGTACGGCTATGTGTTTCTATCTGAAAATCATTTGTTAACATGTTTAGTGCGCTATTCATATCTTTCGGGTCTTTGGTTCTCATAAGAGTTCCCAATGGCTCTTTGAGTTCACAAAGTAATATTCTAACAGAATAATTTTGGAAGTAGCTAATTAAAATAGCTCTAGCTTCTTCGACAACTTGGTTGTTGATATATGAAATTTGTAAATTTAGAATGTGCTGAATAAGATTATAAAAATCAAATGCTGTTTCGTTTCCTTGTCGTAGTTCTGTAATTTCGATATTTAAGGTATACAAATCGGAATACGCATTTAACAGTGCATGTTTCAAGTCTTCCCACTTTCCAATTGTGGTGCTTGCAATGTTAATCGCGGCATCGCCTTTTATTTTGGCAAGTATACTTGACATCAAGAATTCATTCTGAAAATCTTTCGTGTCAACCAAATTATAGAATTTTTTCACTATTTTTTCGCAGATTTCAATGAATCTTGCTAATAATTTACTGTCGCCATAAAATTCAGGTATCATGTCTAAATAATACTTTTCTAATTTTGGCGGGGGTACAGGTACAGCTTCCTGCGCTTGTGCTCCAGGTGGTGTCATTTTTGTATTAATAATTTTATTGGGGTTAAAAGTAATTTCGAATGGAAATTAGGGTTCTGAGTTAGAGGATTCTTTGGTAGTATTTGGGGTATCGCGATCTGAGTCTAAATGGTATTGATAATTATCTGACATGTGTTACTCACAATAGAAGAATTACTCTGTCCATGGGTAGTGTCGAATCCTGGGGTCAGCTCTGTGTTCGTCAGGGCCTGGTTCTGCACGTCACGATGTTCTCTCGTAGATGTGTTGAACTTGGAGTCGTACTGGGACTTTTTCTTTCTTCTTGTTTCTTTTTTTCTTCTGGTTTTCGGTTAATTGTTGATACGAAAGCGGATTTCACTATGCGCGGAAATTCGCTCGAAAATAATCTTACCGACTGCGCCAGTTATATTTTGTAAGTTCGATGAAGGGTTTTTAAAAAGAAATTTTATTTACGTGAGTACAATAATGTCGTTTATTACTACAAGAATACTGGTTTCTGACTAACTCTATGAATGTGAAATTACATTTTTATATAAAGGAACTAAGGTGTCAAGTAACTGCAAGTTCAGCTGTCTTGGCCGTGGTAACTATATTTATATATGCCGACCCAGGTGGAGTAGCAGTAGCGCTTTCGCTTCACGCTCCAATGGTCCCGGGTTCGAATTCCGGATAAGGCATGGTTGTTGTTTGTGTCTTTCAACATTTCATCTTCATCCACGGAAGGCTCGACGCAAGGTATAAAAATGTAAATGTTATAAAAATATTAAGAAATACGTCACCCCCATATATCATTTGTAATAAGTTCATTTTAACTTTAAATACAATAAAGAATATTTTATATATATATATATATATATATATATATATATATATATATATATATATATATATATATATATATATACTGGTACATACAGGGTGTTATATTAAGTCGTTACTCCCGAAATTGGCAGTTAGAACTCATTAAAAAAAAACGTTTCTTAGTTCCAATTTTTGATTTGGTGTCCCGGTTCGTAGTATTGGAGTTCTTTTGTTTTTCGGAAATCGTCATAACTTCCTCATTTTAAGGATTATTGATTTTTTCAAAATTATCTTTCAGATCTCTAAAACATTTGCATTTACAATTATTTTTTATTTTTTCAAATGGCAACTCAAATTTTATGTATTTGATTTGAATAGACTTTTTTTGGATTGATAAAAATGTTGAGGACAAATGTTGTAGTAGATAGTTTAAGGATTTTATAAATGTTTTACTTTCGTGTGGAGTGTTTATCAAAAAATCTTATTTTGAAATTTTTGGTCGATCGCCATTTTGTCACTCGAAAAAATAATTGTAAATGCAAATGTTTTAGACAACCGAAAAATAATTTTGAAAACAAATTTCAATTACTCTTAAAATAAGGGAGTTATGAGGATTTTTCGAAAAACAAAAGAACTCCAATAACTACGAAATGGGGCACCAAATCAAAAATTGGAACCAAGAAAAGTTGTTTGTTTAATGAGTTCAACTGTCATTTTCGGGTGTAACGACATAATATCAATACTGGTACATATACAGGCTGTTCAATATAAATGTGCCACCATTGCTAACGATTTTTTTTATATTAATTTGATTAAAATATGGCTATAATAAGATTGTCATGAATGGAAAAAACGAATACCTGTTAAATATTATTACGTAGAATTAGAATGCCATGAAAGAAATACGTGAATATTTTGTTTGCATTGACATTTATGATCAATTACAAGAACAACACATTCACTTCTTTCGGTCAGGGCACTCTAATTCTATGTAGTAAAAATAACACGTACTCATTTTTTCCATTCGTGGCACTCTTATTATAGCCATATTTTAATCAAATTAGTATACAACTTTACAAGTATTTTTATCAAACAAATTGTTATGTAAGGGTATAAAAATATTGTACCACTGAATTCAAAATTAAATTCTCTAACGAATGAACAAATAAAAATACATGTTCTCATTTAAAATAAAAAAGTTAGGTCTCGTATTTTGAGAACCACTGATCTAAAATAATAATTTTTCTTTTACTTAAATTTGTCTTATGAAATAGAAAATGTTTGTCCATTTAACCATCTTTGTAGCTCTAATAGTTCTCGAGATAGCAATGGTGGCCCGTTTAAAATGAACACTCGTATACGAGAAATGGACCAAACTCTTTAACAAGCGCAAGTTATGCAGCCCTCTAATTCATTTTTCTATTAAAGCATGCACCTACTTGATAATATGGCTTTATTTTTGAAGCTGGTTGAGCTTGCCAGAGCCCGTACAGTAGATATTGAAAACCTGCTTTGTAGATGTAAGAAGGCGTCAAACACAGCTTGAAAAATGACATCTAAAGAGCGTCAAAACTTTAACACCATGTCCGCCCCAGTAACTCAGCTTGTGGAATGCGATAATTTATTTGCTTATTTGTTAGATGTGACATAATTAATAGGAAAAACTAATATAAGTTAACAGTTAATAATTTATTTGCTTATTTGTTAGATGTGACATAATTAATAGCAAAAACTAATATAAGTTAACAGTTAATCTAATCTAATCCAATTTATATGCATATATGTGTGTTTGAAAAAGTGGATACACCCTTTTTTCTCGTTTATAATTGCACATACACATATTGCTTATAGGACATGATTTAATCATTGCAATATGTATGATTGAATTGTGTGAAAATTGTAATTGTGGAACTTCGGTATAACCGGAAGTGATATTAACTGTTACTTGGAATATTCTTTGGGAACCTCCTTAGGATTTATCGTCGAAAGAATAGTAGGTCTTACTGTTCCAATTTTTATTAATAAGCACTATGCGTACATGGACGTTTCGGGCATTAATTAGCCCATCATCAGCAAAAAGAAATGAAGAATAATTAATATAAACCAATGAACAGTTTATTTGGTTTAACATAAAAAAAAAATATAAAGTCACAATTTAAATTTCAGTTCAAATCCAGGATCTACTGATAAACGTAGCAGGAAAAAACGTAGCGTTCTCCATGGCGACAGGAGAAGCTCCTCAGAGCCAGAACCAAATAAGCTGTTCATTGGTTTATACTAATTTTTCTTCATTTCTTTTTGCTAATGATGGGCTAATTAATGCCCGAAACGTCCATGTACGCATAGTGCTCATTAATGAAAATTGGAACAGTAAGATCTACAATTCTTTCGATGATATTAACTGTGTTAATTTAAATACAACGTATACTATTTTTTATAAATTCTGAATGCATTGTTTGTTTTCTTTCCAACCATACTAAATTTATTAGTATTAACGTTATTCGTTTGTTAAAAATAATTACTTTATATCGCTCGATTTTTATCGTTCAAAGATGTAATGTCATATGTGAGAGTGAAAGGGCTATGACAATATTGAAGAACTGAAGAAAAGAATACGCAGTGCTGTGCGAGAAATTGACAGAATCGAACTTTATAATATATTATAAATAATAAATTTAATTAATATTGTATATTGTTATATAAAATACATACAAATTTTCATGTGGTGTCGGGGACGGGTACAACTATGTACACCGTTGTCTTTTTACTATGTAGACATCGACACATAGTAGCCTAGCAAAACTGTACTGGATCAATAATAGACGTTAAGACAATTTATCTTATCAAATCAGATAAGTATCTTTAAAATGGACTTTATTTAAGATAACACAAATATATATACTTATACAAGGTGTTCGTTGAGGCTCACCATTGGGATCTCGGAAACTATAAGAGATACGAAACCGGGTAAATTAGGGCAAAGTTGCCCCATTAGTAGACAATTTTAAAGATGTACAGTTAGAAGTGAGACCCTTTAATCGGAGTAACGATTTGTTCGGATTACTGAATTTGTATGTATAAGAGTAAATAAAATAAATTTAGAATGTTTTGAAATATTTATTATATACAAATAACTCTGAAATTAAGAAATAGAAAAAAAAACAATTATTAAAGATAAGGTCGTGAAATTAGCACTAAAATATGAAGCACTAATTATCTAAATAGCACTGCGATTTAGTGTCTAATTAGTGCTAATTAGTGCCAAAAAAATTATCCTTCAACCTTACCTCTTCGAAATAATGAGCTTTAATTTTTTCCCGCTAACTTCACGCTGGCATTAAAGTTTCATAAAAAGACAATTACCTTTACTGGTATAATTAGGGCCTAATTAGTGCTAATTGGCGCCAAAATAACTTTTTGCTTATTTTGCATTTTAAAAGAGTTACAGGACAAAAAAGATATCTCGCTAACTTAACGCTAGCATTAAAGGATTGCAAACTTAAAATTTTATTCACGGGCGTAATTAGTACCTAATAAGTGCTAACTAGTGCTGTTATTTGCATATTATTTATAACAAATACGTCATGTAATAAATTTTTTAAATGTGAATTTAGCGAAAACATTACATAAGGGTGAGCAATTAATATTGAATCTAGTATAACCAATTTGTGCTTAATTAGTGACAATTAGTGTCATTAAAATTATTTTAATATTGTTTATAACAATGTAATTGTTGCAAAATATATTGTGTTAAGTTAGCATGAAATTTTCTTAAGGTTGAGAAATTAATATTGAATCCACTACAACAAATTAGTGCTTAATTTTAATGGTACAAATTAGATCTAATGAAGCACTAATTCGTTCTACTAGATTCAATATTAATTACTCACCCTTAAGAAAATTTCACGCAACTTTACACTTTCAAAATATATTTTGCAAATACTTCATTGTTAAAAACAATATTAAAATAATTTTAATGGCACTAACTAGCACTAATTAAGCATTAAATCGTTGTACTAGATTCATTATTAATTGCTCACCCTTATGTAATGTTTTCCCTAACTTCACATTTAAAAAATATGTAATGCATAATAACTTAATTGTTATAAATAATATGCAAATAATTTAAGCAGCACTAATTAGCACTTATTAGGCACTAATTACTCCCGTGGATATAATTTTAAATTTGCAACCCGCTAATGCCAGCGTGAAATTAGCGAGATATTCTCGGAGATATTTTTTATTGTCCTGTATCTCTTTTAATGCAAAATATGCAAAAAGTTATTTTGGCACCAATTAGCATTAATTTCTCCAATAAACGTCATTATCCTTTTATGAAACTTTAATGCCAGCTCATTATTTCGAAGAGAGGAGGTAGAAGGGTATAATTTTTTTTGGCTCTAATTAGTACTAATTAGGTACTAAATCGCTATACTATTTAGATAATTAATGTTTTATCTTTTAGTGCTAACTTCATGCACCTTTATCTTTTTAGTTTTAAATTTTTTCTTATATATTTATATTACCTCTTCAAATTCCTACGTTATTATTCCGTAATTGGGATGTAAGCGTAACGCGTCTCATAGTTTCAGGAACATTACCTTACTTCTATCCAATGTTCGGATTAACGTGGGTTTGGGTTAAAAGGTCTCTACTTTGTTTTTCCCCAAAAATTTATAATGGGTCTCGTGGCCGCGTGCCTGAGTGTCAGGTCTCGAATCTGGGGAACCGGGTTCGATCCCGACCGACGCCAAATATTTAATTTTGCAGTTTTTTATTTTTGAAAATATCTTCCAAATGTGAAATAATACTGGATTTTAATTTACTCGTCTTTAAGCCACTTTTTATGTTCTTTCGAAAGGCGATGTTCAATTCTTTTTATCACTAATAGTTTTCGAGTTATGATATCAAAGTTTTAATTTGTTTATTTTCATTGATAATTTCTTTAATTAGTTCTCAAAATTTTATAAAGTCTCAATATTTTTATTTGGACATCATAGTGGGCATTAACATTTATACCGAAATTTACAAAATGTATCAATACTATGTATGTTACAACAATTTGATTTGAAAATTTTACAGAAGCTACCTACTTCTTTATAGTATTAGCTATGGCATTGAAATAAATTTACAAACAAATGTAATGCCATTTTACCTGTCAGAAATTGAAAAATATTTTTCATCATAATAATAGCACTTAATAATTTTTTACTTTTCTTTGTGTGAATAATTCTCAATTTTCTGAGAGGTCAAATGTCATTACATTTTTGTTTGTGAACTTACTTAAATACCATGGCTAACATTATAAAGAAGTAACTTTTATAAAATTTAAATTTAATTTGCTCGGTTACGTAACGTGCAAAATAAAATTTGATAACTGAATTAAATGCAACATTTATTTTAAGCATTTCTGTCTAAAATTAATAGGCCACTTTTGCGCAAGGAAAAACTGTTTTGCCATGTTGAACGCCTATGGCACTCTTCTTCGTATTAAGCCCGGTATATAAATGGTCACACTTTCCGAAGAAAAATTTTTTCGCGGCACACGTACGGCAGAAAAAATAAACAACAAAAAATAATTTCAACAAAACTTGTAATTGTAACGTTTAACATAAGAAAACAGCTTTTTTTTTTCAAGTAATAGTATTTGTCCCGTAAAACTACAGGAAGATTTATATACACCATTTTCCAGAATTTTTTTTAGTTGTCAATACCAAGTCTTTAAATTAAGCTTACTGGAACACTTAAAACATAAATTAAAAATTTTGGCACTCAAAAATCTCTATGCAACACAGATAATACTTGAAAAAAACTGTTTTCAATATTGAATGCCTGTGTTACGGATCCGCGTGTTTACCCTGTATAATAAAAAATGACAGAAACAAAAAATAATTTTCAATCATTAAAATATTTGATAGAGATAGAGTGAATTTTTAATTTTTGTGACCTGTTTCGTTATTTCTTCAACACTAGGACGTATTTCGAACAAAATTATCAGTTCGTTCTCGAGATGTTTCAGTCTGAATTTTCATATTACTGACAGTGGAAAATCCCAAATTTTGTAAGATTTCGCGGCATACTTAAAGATTTTCGCGGCACAGCTTCTAAGAAACACTGGTCTAGGGGCAAGACAGTAAATTCCAAATTATTCAATTTTGAGCTTGAGATGCCACCTAGTGTTTTATTAGAAGTTTCGATAGCCGAATAAGAGTAAATACTTAAAAGTTTCAAAAATTTTAAGTTAAAAGATAAAAAGGTATGAAGTAGAAAAAGAATCAAATGTTAGTGTTAAAAATCAATAAAGTTTATATACACTGCTCAAGAAAATTAAAGGGTCAATCATTTTTTGTTGATAACCTTTACCCTAAATGCAAGATTCATATGAAATTAATTTACAAATACCTTTATTTTAACAAATTTATTAAATTCAAATTGCTAACAATGCATGCAAAATACCAAAAATGAAATTAAAAAGTAACACATTTACTTAATTTTGATTATTTTTATTTCGAAGAGAGGTAATAATAGCTCTAATATCGTGTATTACCCCCGTTAGAGTCTAACAAGAGCTTGGTAACGGCGTGGTATGCTACGGATTAGTCTTCGTATGCTTGCTTATGGAATTTGTTGTTATTCCTCTACCAGAGCATCCACGAGTTTCCGTATTGTCACATTTGGGTTAATTCGACTTCTGATGCGTTGTCCGACTTGATCTCACTGGTGTTCAGTAGGGTTAGGTCCGGATTACATGCTAACACTAACCATTGCATCTTTTCAATATTATTGTCTGAAAGGTATTGTGTGACTAATGTACCTGAATGCACGCGGGCTCCATCTTAGGCCAATATAAAATGTTCACGTGTATTTGTCGACACAAGAGCAAGTGGTTGAACATGAACATTTAGCACTTCTAGAAGTGCCGTTCCGTATAATGAAAAGTTCGGTTTTATTTCTGATCGACATTCATAACTGAACCACCTCCAAAAGAAACACGTGACTGCATATTGTGCTCTTGATTGTGTGCTGTAACACTCATTTTTTCTTCTCTAAACACAAAGACGTCCATCTTGCAAGTATGCGACGCAAAATTCGAGCTCTTCTATGGTTCCTAGTTAAAAAGATACTTTAACAGAAATCCTGGAAGATAAATGTCCCTTACGAAGTCTATTTTGTAAAGTTTGATCAGAAATTATGTTACGTTATACAATAAAGCTTATTTTGTAGCTCTTGAGCTGTAACGGAGCGCTTACGTTAGACCTGAAGTCATAAAAATCGGTCTTCATTGGCAGTTGTTACCCTTCTTCGGCCTTGCCCAATACGTCTAGTTAAAAGACTGGTCTCCTGGCATTTCTTCCATGCCCTTCAGATAACTGCTTAGGTAAATCCTAAACATCGAGCTGCACACTTTTGTGTTCTCTCTTCTTGGACCAAATTACTGCTTCAGATAATGCAACTTAAGTTAAATGTCTTCGGTGGCCTCTATTTTTATTCGTAGCTTAAAATTTTACAAAAACTTTACTTCTATACTTCAGTAAATGCTTAACAAAATACCGAAATAAACTAAAGTTTATTCTTATTTAGCCTGTGTTTAGATTACCTATTAGTAAATGGCACGTAAGGTCATGTGACCTATCATATGCTTTGTCTCTTCTCACTTCAGACTCGATCTTCAGCTTTGTCCCGCTAACTTCAGACTGTACTTTATAACGCAGTGTGAATACGTCAGTTTGAATAGCTGTCACATTTCTAGCGGTAAATTTTTAAAATATTGCGCAAGCGTGTGGAATTTGTTGCCATTTTATATTTTGGTGGCGGTTCTTGTGCATATAGCGATTGATTATGTTATTGTTATTCATAGTTGTGTTTTCTTATTTGTTTCTTTTATCTTGTTTGTTGTTATTGTTATTCCCTTTGTTATTTTCTGTTGTTGGTGAGCGTTGTCATTATTTTTCAAATGATGCCAGTGCGTTGTTGTGTTGCAGGGTGCAACAGTTTGTCGTCGGACAATAATATAAAACTGTTTGCATCAAGCGCTGATTATCGAGGTAAAGTTTAAAACAAATCATATTTGAACATAAATAACAAGTGACAATTTGTATAGGTCGGTTAGATGTGAAAAAACAAGAGAGACGTCGTCTTTGGCTCCTGGCCGTAAGTCGACATTTCTTCAAAGAAGAATACCAGAGTCTGTTCACTTCATTTTATTATCGGTTAGTTACATTCTGTCTATTTTATTATATTATAAAAGAATATACTACCTTCACCACTCTTACGATTTTTCACTTGACAGCTATACTAATCACATCGGAAGATTAACACCTTTATGTATATTTATGAGAATGTCACGTGCTGTGACATATTATCGATAACCCAGATTAGAAAGGTCGTGAATGAAGTAAATTTATAAATTGTCAATTACTGTTGTTGGTAATATTTGCTTTTTCTTTTCATTTCAGGAAGCAAGAATGAAGACGAAGAGCATGATCACATTGTTATCTTCCATTTTATTACATTATTGAAGAATTCAATAAAAACCTATTTGATTCTCTTCATTTTATTCTCATTTGATATCTTACTAGAAATGTGACAGCTATTCAAACTGACGCATGCGCACTGCGTTATAAAGTACAGTCTAAAGTTAGCATGGGACAGAGCTGAAGATCGAGTCTGAAGTGAGAAGGGACAAAACATATGTCACGTGGTCCTCCAAATAAAACATGTTCAAATGTTCAAACAATACAAAAACCAACTTAAATTGTCGATTTGGGTATTCTAGTTATCTTGGAATAAAATTATCAACTTTACTTGAGCTTTTAATTGTCTTGAGCAGTATATAAGTTCGTGATATAATTTCGTTGGAAATAAAAATGCAATACGACGATCAGAACAAATTTTTAATGAAATTATAAACAAATATTATTATACAGGGTGTTAATACTAAGTCATCACATACGAAAATGGTAGTTAGAACTCATTAAAACAAACAATTATTAAATTGGTGCTCCGGTTTCTAGTTATTGAAGTTTTGTTTTTCGAAAAATCGTCAGATCTCCTTTATTTTAGGGGCCATTAAGAAAAAATTCTTTCCAAATTGCCTTTAGGCTGCGACTACGAACCGGAGCACCAAATTAAAAATTAGAACTAAGAAAAGTTGTTTGTTTTAATGAGTTTTAACTAACATTTTCGGGTGTAACGTCTTAGTATTAACACCCTGTATACAATACTTATGTAAAATAGAATTAGCGAAAGATATTGTACTAGTCATAAGAGATTTTTTTAAGTCGGATTTCGATAGTTTTTTCTTAATTTTTGTGACTTATTTTACTACTAAGCTGTTTAGTATAACATATATTAAATATGAGTTTCAATTCACGTTGCTGTTTGCTACATTTCCAAATCACAACTAAACACTTTCATTGTGAAAAATGTATATATTTTAAAACTAAAATTATTTTTATGACGGCCATGTTGTGTAAAAACTTTTACAGTTAGGTACAACTAATAACTCTGTCAAGCTCATTTATGAAAAAAATGGCTATTTCTTTCAATCAAGAACGAATATAATAAATAATAAGTATCTTATTTATTAGATTTAACTCATTTCTGTTTTCTTAATGTTTATATATCTACTGAAAATGTCAATTAAATTTTATGTCTATGTATGTTGTTATCTTCCACAAAGATAATATTTTTGCAGCCTTTGTATTTGCATTATAAATCCTGGGATTAAATATGGTTTGTCGGCTGTATTATGGTCATACTCGTGTATATGATGAAACTAAAATGATTTACTGTAGGACGCAGCAGCACCTAATGTTCTAATGACAATAAAAATTTATACTTTGCAGACAACTGTAATTAGTATGTACTTTTACAAAATATAAAAAAAGTAATTTAATTAGTAATTAATTACAAAAGTAATTTATTAGTGCCCAGCTCTGCTTGAAATTTACTCTCCTGCGAAACTAGTTAATTTGGAATTTTACTTTTACAGACACAGTTAGGGCAAATGACCATTTTATTAAAAATAATAATGGCTGGTTTCCTATGAAAAGCTAAGATCGATGCATGTGAAATGGTTTACAAATATTTAGTATATATTTAGTTCCTCAATGTATTTTCATTTGTGGGGCTCCCACATATAATTTTTATTTATAATTTTGTAAAAGATCCGTTATTATATTTCATATTACATTAATTAAATCAATCTCGGAGAAACACAAATATACTCACACACCCAAGAAAGTAATTTAACATGTGTTTGATATATCACTGACGTATCGTTAAATATTTAACGCAGTTTATTACTTGTAACCTGAGCTGAATACATAGTATTGGGCATAAGGCCACAAATTATTCGAAAACGAGTGCAGCAGACGCGTAACTCACTGAAGAATCGTTTAAATTCCGACACTGACTTGATTGAGCGTATTTCAAAAATTTTAAACTAGCATTTTTACTGCACCCAGACTTAAGAAGAGCTTGTATTGCCTATAAATAAAATAAATAAATAAAAATGAAATTATATAGAATAATAAAATCTATTTTACCTGTAATAGAATACCTATAGGATGTCTACCACAAATTGTATTTCCATATTTCTTTAAATATTCAGTAAATTCCATTGGATTTAAACTTTCTATAATACTCATGCCCTATAATGAAATAAAATTTATAAAGTTTGAATAGTTAATAAAATTAGGTTTATAAAAATGTTACGTACAGTACGATCCAATCCTTCTATAGACTGGTATATACTACCATAAGAACGATCATAGTATGTATACCGAAATCTTTGTCCCCAATGACAAAAATCGGAAGATATAATAAAAAGATTTTGTGGATCAGCTAAGTAACAAGATAATAATTTGCCGTAAATTGCTTCCCGTTCTGGACTAAGGGATCCAACTAAAATTGGAACAATAGTGAACTGATCTCTATAGCTAAAAATATAATTTTTGTTTATTTTTTACATATAATACATAACGTTAGGCTGTAAAGTGATCACTAACTCCAAGTTTTAATCTTATTTTCCTGCTTTAGATTAAAAATCCGAGCTGAATGACATCTCACTTTGAATACTACTTACTCTTCCATAACTCGTGCGATGTATGGTAAATGCATTTCAATACTATGTTCATTTTCATCCGTTCTCAAATCCATCCATTCAAATAAACCAGTGGCATCCAGATCAGCATACACTGTTCAAGGAAATCATTTCAATATTAACTTCTGTTGGAAACCATTGCTACCATACCTTGAGTGTCTATGTGTAAATCGTATAATGGTGTATGGTATTTTCGAGCTTGGGATAATGCACAACTAGACAATCGAACATGGTGAGATGGACCCAATATAAAAACTCTTCTCCTGTAACAGTAAAATACATTAATTGAAAAAATATTTTTCAATGGCAAAAACTAAATTTAAAATACCATAAAAAATCACATTCCTTTTATTAAAGGCTGATTTAACAATACACAAAGTAAAATAATTTAATAGGCAGATAAGTTTTTAACTTCAAGCTAATCTAACCCGTCTAAATGGCAAATAAATATTTAAACAGTTAAGGTGGATTTATGCAGTCTACTTTTTATTTTGCTTTTTCTTTTTCTTTTCGCTTTTATTTTTACTTTAAGTTTGGTACTTTATGCAGCTACTTTAAAGCATTCAATACACATGCGCAGATGTGATTTTTCTGGCATATAGTCGCAAATGTAAATAGATAAATATATCCTGTTAAAATGGACAAGAATGTAATAATTTGTGCATACAAAAATATTATTACATAGTAAGTAAATATACTAACCAGTTTCATTTAATACAAACGCTATACTTTTCCAAACATTCTTTTTGGCCACTTTATCCTTGAATAAAATATCTGTTTTATCATATAAGTGGGGATAATTTTGAATTAAATCTTATAATATACAATCTTGTTCTTTACTGATTTTTCGTTTGCGTAACCTAAAACCTACACACAAAAACAAATATACAACACGCTGACGTTTGTGAAGTGGAGCTCATGCGCAGTTGTGATATTCTTTTACTTTAACGATCTTAAGTTGAATGTTGGTCAACTTAAGGTCTTAAAGTAAAATTAAAAGTGTGCACATAAAGCTATACATATATTAACACACATTTAACTTTTCTAAAGTAAAAGAAAAAGTAAAATAAAAAGTAGGCTGCATAAATCCACCTTTAAATCCTAGATATGGAATTTAATTATCAAAAATTAATACGTATAAAAAAATCCCGGGCCAAACTTCATGAGCTGTTGCGCAGAAAGCAAAATTATTTCTTTCTCTCTCTCCTATTGCCTGACCTTTCTCTAGCTGTCTCTTTTCTTGATCTGCGCATTTCATAGCTCATGACATTTGGGACTACCCCTCTACTACTGGATATGTAGGTAAATTTTCATTTTTACATACATATATGATTCTAGACAAAAAATACCTGTATTTTTAATTCGTTTAGGTAATTATTTGCAGTTTGAGAAAACAGTTATGAAAGTTTTAGAGAAGGGGTATAATGACGTTACCGTGGCCCGAGAGAGTGTCGTAAGTCGTAATGTTAGATGATGTAAATCTCCGGCCAAAATAAAGTTTAATTTTTATTATTATAATGGGAAACTATAATAGTGGTTAATTATGACGTATTGAAATATTTCTATGGTTACATACCCCATTAAAGTGATATTTTGTATTAATTGCTTACATTATAATATATTTATTTTTTATATCTATCTTACTACACCACATATATTACAGGTGTAAATTTTCTTTCAAATAAGAAAAGCATTCAATATAAAGAAAAATATTACAATAAACCAGTACAAAGTTTTTATTTTCCCTTTCTTAAATATTAGATAACGAATAAATATTTTGATAAAACAATTACGTCCACAAGTGCACGCGCGCACATTCGATAATTGTGCAACTGCTTGCTGCTCGAAGGAAAATTCAGAGATACAAGAGATTAGTCGTCAGATGACCGAGGACCCCGAAGATACACGATGTCTTCCGCGTGGAAAATTAGACTAATTTTTTAAGATTTTTTTTAAATCCTGACAAAAACAATACCTACCTAACGCACAAAACGCGAGTCCATATACTTGTTTTTTAAACCTATTTTAAAAACTAATATAACGATCCGGGTTTTGCGGGCGCTTGAAACGTACATTGTTCTGCTTCGAGGTCCTCAGCGTTGTGAGTTCTGACGACTAGACTCTTATGATTTAGATTCCATCCAATTCCCTCTCTCTGACACTTCTTGACCAATAGAATCAATTAATTAAATCCAATTTGCGCGTGCGCACACTTTGAAATAGTGCATGTATATATGTCTGCATCCTAATCCTAAATTTCCGGACATTTAAGCTGTAGCGCTTATATAGTTTAATAGGTATTTAAAAAAAATCAATAAAGATGTAAAGTACAAAAAAAAACATTCACATTATAACCATATATACCATACCCATAGAATACAATAATGAAAAAATGATTTGTAAAATGAAACACTGATTACTAATAAACTAGTAATTATATTATAATTGAATAGACTCGAGTCGCGTGGTTATGAGCACTAAGTGACCAATTGGGATTTAGATGACGAGTTTGATTCCGGTCGAAAATTAATTCCAATTTTCAAATAGCACGGAAGTGTGATGCTCTAAGAGCTCGTGAGGTGACGCCTGGTAAACACTCTCAACGGGATGAATGTATCATCATTCGTCATTACTGAAATCTGCGAATAGAAGTTGGTACACTTAGAAATCAGAAATGGGTAATAAGTAATAAGCCGTAGGTAATATATTTATTTATGAATGAAATATATTGATTAAATAATAAATAATAATTAAAATAATAAATAATAAAATTATGTAGATTTTAAAATCTAATAATCCAAAACAATGAATATAACACGAATCATAATTATGTTAATAAAATACAATTACAGCGCTAAAAGACTTTGAATATATTAGATGTTGCGCCTTTCTCTTCTTTGAAATTACTTGTAAGAATATTTAGGTATATTGTAATAATTTTGTAGTGTACTCCCGTCGAGATTCCCATATAAAAAATCTTCCGATGGAATATTAATCTTTCAGTAGTATAAAATGTTAAAAATTAAACAGTACTTGGCCAATTGGATGGATGTTAAGATTGCTAGAATTTATGTGTTTTATCTTTCTTTTTATTGAAAAAATAATATGGACATTTCAGCCTTTGGCTTATTAATGTCCCGGAACATTGAAGATTTACATTATTTTAAATATTTTGTCTTTTTACTCACATAAATTTTATAAATATTTTTTATACTGTAGCGTGAGAGGGTACCTACGACATTTGGTCCGCGAGCCCCAGCCAGCGCGTGCGAGCTGACGCCTATGATAGAAGCGTTTCTAGAGAAATAGGCAGAGCCTAGGTACGCGATCGATAACATAGTTGGGACACGCGGCAGGCGGGCGATGAAGCGGACTCTTGTGTAAACAAGAGGGGAGATAAGCGTAATTACCCGCGCATGTTATGTCGTTCGGGATGATGCTAGAGTATTCCAGAAATATTAGAGCCACTATATAAGCGGCGTATTTGTGTGCGGAGTTAGAGTTACACAGACACACAGTTACATAGATAGTAAGAAGTAAGTTAGTGAGTTTTATAGCACAGCAGTATCGTGGTGAGCGTATGCAGTTTAGTGTCAAGTGGAGTACACGGGAAGTTACTGGTATACTGGGATAGCTGTGGAAGTGAATACTCGGTAGTTTTGAGGAGTGTTGGGAAGCTAGGTATACTGGGACAGTAACGGCGAGTGGAAGTGGATACTTGGTAGTGGTGTTGAAGAGTTGTGGCATATGGACAGTCGGTGATACTGCGGCTGTGGAAGTTAGAGAGTTAGTCCGTGAGAAGGGCAGTTACATAAATAGGCATTGAGTTTGGTAGTGAGTTACATAAATAGACGACAGTCAGCTAGTGAATTGAAAGGAATTAATTATGACCGGGCAGTTGAATATACAGGCGCTGTTGAGTCAATTGAGTATAGACGCTGTGGAGGTCTAAGGTCGAACAGTTGAACGTGATTTGAATAAATAGTGACATAAATTGTGGAAATAAATAATCAGTAATTTCGCGTAAATAAATAGTCTTGTTAATTGTTTAAATAAATAATATTAGTGTTCAAGTAATTAATTATATTCTTAGTCTTAAATTAGTATTTAATAATTGTTTAATAATAGTAATCGCATTATTATCTTTAAATATTTATTTATTGTTTTAATAAACATCTATTTAAATTAATAATAATTCTTCGATTTTTACACTTCACCCAAATAAATAAAATGTGACAATACTCCGATGTGTATAGTTGGTACTGTAAAGTAAACGATTTTATTATTTTATTTACTTTACTCATTACACAGCTACCACCATTAATACACGTGTGGCATTTAAGTTATCATACCTAAATTTAGTTTATTCTGTACATTCATGTTGGTAATGTTGACTGAGTACTGTAGTATTTAACTTCAGATCTGTCAAATGTGAACTCGGTATTTGGTGTGTCAAATAGTCGACTGCTCGTTTGTCAAATTTCTAATTTGTATCAGGAATGTTTATTTAAGATCGTATAAAAAATGCATGCAACTCAAATGTAAGCAAGCTTTGTAACATTCGGTCATAAAGCATTCTTGTTGCATAAATAACTAATACATATCGTATATATGTATCTATCTGTATAGGTACATTATAACAGTGTTGCAATTTATTATAAATTTTGTACAATAACATCCTAATTTTGTCATCAATGTAAAATAATTACCATGAAAAATTACCACATAAAGAGTTGTATATGATATGTAGTTCTTGCCGTCCCTGAAAAGTTAGGGATGTTATATTAAGCATTGATGGGAGCGAAGCGGATTGATTGACTTCCGGCGGATCGTCAGTGTAGCGGTTTATCAAATTGTTTCCACAAACAACATCAATTTTTTTGGTATCACTGGTGTTTCCTATATCCATTCTGTGCGGCGAATGCTCCGCGGTTAATAGACCAGAAAAGTTAGGTTAGAATTTGCCTTTGGCGCCAGTTCATAGTTTAAATTCCCTAGTATAGGTTTCATATAGGAGTTTAATTTTACAGACAAAAAAAGATATTTTAAAAACAGAAATTAAGCAGCTCTTGCTAAGAATTCGATAGTTTGTTTATTCAGTAATAGATTGCAACAGTTTAAACCTGAAGAAAAGGTAAAGTAAGAAAATTATTAGAAATTAAAATGCTTGGTGCAAGCAAGGAAACCGAATGTCGTTGGCCCACCAGTAAATAGGACAGCACAATAGAAGATGAAGTAGGCACGATCAAACTAAGACATACGTTCAATGAATTTCGTAGTGTTATATTATTATTTAAATAATTATAAACTGTGCAGAGTTCATGTGAATATTATTGTATGAATCTGGAGATAAAGGATCGGTCTAGATGCTACATATAATGCTTTGCAGAAGAAATTTACTTTTTTGAGATTTTTCGGCCTTTAAAGTTGAGCAAAAATTTCCTTGGTAAGAAATACACGGGGATTGAAATTATGTTCTCAGCGTTATGAACTGAGTTTGAATTTTGCGCCTAAGTTTGACCGTTACACTTTTCTGGTCTATTGTGGGCAGTGAATGTTCCTACAATCAAATTCTTGATTTGTTAAAATATTTTGAAATTTGACACACGACCCTCAATCCTCAATCAATCACTGAAAATTGACATAATAGACTGTAACGGTATGTCTTATAAAGTTATGTGACCGTTAAAACTAACTTAGTTTGCATTTATTTTCATAAATAAAAATATAATTCTCGCTTTGACGGGTATGATCAATATTAAGAATTCCTTCTTCATACTAAAGTGGCTGAAGTGCAAGTTAAAATTTAACATGACTTTAAAAAAAATATAAGAAAAAAAAACGACAATGGAGGTTTCCACCGTAATCAAAATAGTGAATAATAACACTATTACACTAAAGTATATCATAAAACATTTATGAAAACACAATGATTTAAAAGCTATTAAGTACACACCGAATAAAGAGATTAACTTCAAGTTGAACCATGATTGTTCCTTGTTAAATGAGCGTTTCGAGAAAAACGTTCAGCCAATACCAAACGACTCATTACCAAACTTATATTCTTGCAGGAATTGAGAAATATTTTGCTGGCCGATTTTCACACTTTTTATGACCAGTTAAATTTCAAATAGGTGTTTTTTAACAAATTTGAAATGATTTTTAAGAAAACTTTTGTAATTTTTTTATGCTTTTATAAAAAAGGTTTGAAAAATATGCCATGTTTATTATCAAAACTATTGTACATTATTATAAGTAAATTTGTGTTTTCATCGTTTTTTAGTGTTATTTTGTTATAAAATTACTTTATTACAAAGTCGTATTGGTTTTCTATGTCGAAATTTGACCGAAAAACTCGTAACTATTACACTCTTTCAGCAATTAGTTAGAAAAACTTGTGAGTTCTTGTAAAATCAAGGTGAGTCAATTTTTTTAAAGTTTTGCAGAAATCGTCCATTTTTCATCATCACATCAGAACATAATTTATTAAGGAACAGTACTCACAATTGACAAAAAAAAGTTTTTTGTTGCTTCTGTAAAAACAGTTATTCGGTGCCTACGAGGTTTTCAAAGTAAGAGAGCGGCGGCTTGTCAAGGTAGGCAGGTGAGGCAATGCCGCACCAGAAAAGAAATAAAGCTGTAATGTAAAGTAGTATGTGAATTAAATTTCAACTTATTCCATTAATGCTTGTCTTTATAAATATCAAAAGAATAATTTAAAACACCACCATAACTAATCTGTAATGCAGTTCACCTAATTTACAAGGCTGTTCGACCTTAGCCTCTCAATATTGTCATTTATGCCTAACTTTAATACCTTTTTTCTCATGACTGAGAAGATTGTAAGATTTCAAAAAAAATATGTATGTTGTTGAATACTTTATAAACAAACTGTCAGGCTTAAAATTTTAAATATGTAATTATAAAAAGAAATACAGCTACTACAAGTTACATATTAAACATGTTCATATTATCCGTTACGACGTTTTAATTAAAAATTGCTCTTTGACATTTGATAGCATTGTTTTAATTATTCTCGAAAAACTTAAATGCGAAATTAATAAATTATCTGTTCTCTAAAAAACTGGAAAAATGTGCTGAGCAAATCCAATTTCTCAGACACATTTTTGCTACTTACGCCGGTTTGTAGGCAACTTATTTAACTCAAACTTTTCTATTTTAATCTTTGAAGAATCACAACCGTCATAAAAACAGTAGGTAGTAATCTCTCAACAAAATGACGTGCAGGTATAAAAAGGAAATCTTATCCCTTCATATAAAGCACATGCAAAATTTTGTAAACTGAACAGAAGGATTTGGCTTTTACAATGATAATTTACATTATCTAATTTATTAAATATTTTAATACTACTTGTTTGTGGTACCAAATAGATTGTTATGTATGCAAAACAGATTACTGAAAATTTTGAATAAAGACGTATCACATGCAAGAAAAAACAAATGGTTGCAATAAATAAATGAATAAATTTATTTGTGATATGTTGTGCGAAATTGTACAACAATACAATTAATTTATTGTCTTGTCTCAATTGTCGTACATAAGTCAAAATAGTTTTAAATTTTATAATTAAATTAAGTTTAAAAACATAAATAAATATATACATACATATATAATTTGGCAATAAAGTTACATAAAAAAATAAAATTAAGTTTAAAAACATTAATAAATGCATACATACATATATAATTTGTCAATAAAGTTACATAAAATAATAAAATTAAGTTTAAAAACATATATAAACGCATACATAATTTTTCAATAAAGTTACATATACAATTTGTCAATAATGTTAAATAAAATAAAAAACTAAGTTTAAAATTATGAATAAATAGATATATAAGTAATTTGTCAATAGAAGTAATAAGAAATAATAATAATAATAATGATAATAATAACAATAATAAAAAAAAAACTAATATGCTACACGGGGAGGTAAGTTTCGTACATATCTGGAATCAATTAATTCTAGCAAAATTCCGTCAAAGTAAAATTTCTTTAGCTGACTCTCCATTTTTTCTTGCCAAAACAAATCGTCGCGATGAATATTTTGGACAAACATATCCTGTGGAGTCCAAACAACACAATAACATGACTCTCTTTTTGTTACATGGAGTTGTCCTTGTATTTGGTACATATAATTATGATTTTCTTTTAACCCAATTTCGCCATTATTTATTCTAAGAAAGTCAATTTCATTATTTTCTACCGCGTTCTTTACGGTGGAGGCTTTTGCTTTTACTGGGCATTTAATTTCGATGATTTTGTCATTGCCAATAAGCCCATCTGGAGAAGCAGCTAAGAATTGGTTCAACTTTTAGATTAAATTTCGCTTCAAATGATTGAATTGCAATTTTTTCATTTTGAATTCTGTACATGGTATTTAAGTTTCCTTTAAAGCTATTATTTTGGTGTAAATCGGATAACCGGATATGGCACTTTCCTTGAAGCTCAAAATGGGTTTTCTTCAAAAAATACCTTTAAATGTTATTTTTTCGCAATTTATATTATTATAAAAATTTAAGATTATTAAATTTTCTACAGGTTTGCATTAATACTTTTTCTACATATATTTTATGTATAAATTTATAAAATAATTCATAAAATAAATTCTGAAGCTTTAAACAAATATGTATCTCCTTGGTTACACAGTTTATGATCGCAAATATATGTAGATGACAGATAAATGTCATTGTCAAAAAAAAATATAATCATTTCAAATTAATAATGGTGACGTTTTAAAATAAAATGGTATAAATAACAATAGTTATATGGAAAATAAATTAATATAGTTTCTAGCAGTATGTATTTAAATTAATAAAAATTAAATGGCGGGAGGTTTTGTGTTGGCCCACATCAGATTTTATCATTTATATTTTATTTTCCTAAGTTTGCAGATTTTACAGTGAAGACCGTGTCGCTTGGAAAATAGTGAAACTCAGTTTTACCTGCAGGGATTAGGGTCTAAATTTTATGATTTATGATCCTTTTGTGAATAATTCCAGTACAATAAAATTCTGTAGTAAGTCGACCGTGCTGCACTGGTTGTATAGATGTTGGCGAATATTTAAAATCGAGAAACGAAATTTTTCTTTAGGGTCGAACAGCCTTAATATTTTTGATACGGCTTTCATTTATACGTGCGCTAGACAGCGCTGTTCGAGACAGTGCTTCAAATATAAAATGCAATGAGTAGTTTAATGCTTATTATTGCCTAATGTTTTTGATACGACTTTCATTCATACGTGCGCTAGACAGCGCTGTTCGAGGCAGTGCTTCAAATACAAAATGCGATGAGAGGATAAAAGATACTTTCCACACGGCCCTATAGAGGCTGAGACCGTACGTGGATACAATCAAACGTGGCATGCTGACAAATTTTGTAAATAAGTTCACGACATCGACTGTACATGTTGCAAGCCAGATTAAATAATATTAACGACATAAACATAACCTGTCTAGCATTTTTATTATAATAGGCCCTGGTTTGTTACTTGATAAGGAAGTATTTAATTCTTTTATTTTTCTCGTAGTTTTTATAGTTTACCTACGTAGGGTTTTTGAATTTTAGTTGAAAACAAAACAAGTGTAATAGCTTCGACTGGGACTGGGGATAAGAACTTCGAATGATAATAATATGAGGAATAATTCTGAAGATATTATTTTTTTAATTACAAAAATCCATTTCATCGACTGTCTTATGAAGATAAACTGTTTGACGAAGAATTAAAACAAACATACCATCTCTGCTTTGTTCTGATCTTAGTACATCATTAATAAATATTGGAGAAGAGGGCAAGATGCAACTAACACCTGCTATGATAAATATAACTTGCTTGTCGGCAGTAAAGTACTTAATAAATTATTTTGTTGGCCGTGCATACTTTTTACTAGTTACTTACCTACGTAAAGATCACTTTGCTCAACTTGTAAATTAGTACTTTTAAGGAAGCATAATATTTCTACCGCAATTGATAGTGCAAGAATAATTGAAATTCAAAATTTTAATTCGAACGTGGAAGAAATGTTTTGTGGTCTGGCAATTTATTTTTGTACATGAAAGGGGAAAAACATGCAGCTGCACATCCCTTAAAAAATACAAACTTTCAATAATTATGAGGCATTTGACCTTGAATGAAAAAAAATTTCGCCTGCGACTCATTTTTTCTCTAGATGCCATGCCTCACCAAAGTTTTGATGCACGAGCCGCCACTGGATATATACAGAATGTAATCATACTTCGGGAAAAAAATAAAAGGGCATATAGTACTGAACAAAATGAGTAAAAAAGGGCTTAATCAACATGGGTCCGATCTTCAATAGTTTCCGAGATAGAAGGTATTGAAAAATGAGTTTTTATGGGGTTTACCACTGCTATCTCGAAAACTATAAGAGTTGCGATTTTGATTAAATAAGACTTTTTGTTTACCTTTTATAGGTCAATTTAGATGTACATTTGTTTTTTTAAGAAAATAAAATATTGTACTAAGTTAAATATAGTAGCAATCTTGGCCAATATTTGATTTTCAAATAACTTCGTTACTATTAGAAATAGAGAAAAATGTTTCATATAAAATTTCATGGTTTTTTTATAGTCTATTTACTGACATAGACACTATCATTGTCAATTTTTTTCGACTCTAATACTAAATGGCCGCTTTCTCGGAAACTGTTGAAGGTCGGACGCATGTTGATTAAGCCATTTTTACTCATTTTGATCAATACTATATGCCCTTTAATTTTTTTCCCGAAGTATGGTTACACCTGTATATACAGAATGTTCATTTTAAATGGGCCACCGTTGCTATCTCGACAACTATAAGAGGTAGAAAGACGGTTAAATGGGCAAGCAATATCTATTTCATAAGACAAAAACCACGCTAGAGGCCAAATAAACCAAGTGACGAAGGAAGGCCGAGAAGACAGTTATATACTAATCTAAAGATACGGTAGATGAGCAGAGCTAATGAGGACCAATGGGAATCGAGTTCGTAATGGTAGATTGGGCGTGTCGTGTTCCGAGAATCACCGGTTTCCACATGTGGCTCAAGAAATAGCCATCATCCCGATTGATGTTATTCGGATGTTTCCATATTTCTAAAGTTTCCCTGTATTTACGTCTGTAAAACTCAGGGACAGGACGTAAAATGCGGGAATTTTCAAATAAGATGTTATGTCCTGTGTTGTGTTGGTGTTCTGCGACCGCAGATCTTAATACCATACCATTACGCAGACAGCGTTTGTGTTCTGACAATCTAGTGTGAACACTCCTTCCTGTTTCACCTATGTATAGTACTGTAGCATTACCTTTATCCGCTGCAACAACAATAATATTGGTGTCTGATTTGAGGTTTTTCAGAGCTAACCTTTCATCTCTACTAATATTAGATGGTGGTGGTTTGAAGTTTTTGATGCAACAACAATTTTACAAACAGGTCTCAGGTGCAGCAATGGGCTCTCCCCTGTCCCCCGTGGTTGCCAGTATATTTATGGAACACTTTGAAACAAAGGCACTAGAATCATCTACATTGAAACCTAAGGTATGGTTTCGCTATGTAGATGACACGTTTGTCATTTGGTCACATGGTCCGGAAAAACTCACTTTGTTCCACGAACACTTAAACAGCATACACCCGGATATTCAATTCACCATGGAGGTAGAAAATAACAGAACTCTCCTCTTCCTTGATGTTCTGGTTAATCGTAAACCCAACGGACAGTTAGGACACGCTGTTTATAGAAAACCCACCCACACTGATAGGTATCTCAATTTTAATTCTCACCACCATCCCTCGCAGAAACTCTCAGTAGTCAACGCTCTCGTACACCGGGCCATCAAAATTTCTGAACCTGATTTCCTACAGCAGGAGCTTGATCACATCAGACATAGTTTAATCCAGAACAACTATGACGTAAAATTAATCAATAATGTAATTCATAGACAATTAAACCCTTTACCCAAAAAACCCGTGGATACCTCGTTCGAAACATTTGCATCTATCCCTTACATTAAAGGTTTCTCGGATAAAATAGGTAGAATTCTCAATAAAAACAATATTAAGGTCTTTTTTAAACCTCCACAAAAGATCTCAGAAATACTCCCCCAAACTAAAGATAAACGCGAACCCTTGTCGTCACCCGGTGTTTATAGTATTCCTTGTTCTTGCGGCACAGTATACATAGGTGAAACAGGAAGGAGTGTTCACACTAGATTGTCAGAACACAAACGCTGTCTGCGTAATGGTATGGTATTAACATCTGCGGTCGCAGAACACCAACACAACACAGGACATAACATCTTATTTGAAAATTCCCGCATTTTAGCTCCTGTCCCTGAGTTTTACAGACGTAAATACAGGGAAACTTTAGAAATATGGAAACATCCGAATAACATCAATCGGGTTGATGGCTATTTCTTGAGCCACATGTGGAAACCGGTGATTCTCGGCACACGACACGCCCAATCTACCATTACGAACTCGATTCCCATTGGTCCTCATTAGCTCTGCTCATCTACCGTATCTTTAGATTAGTATATTACTGTCTTCTCGGCTTTCCTTCGTCACTTGGTTTATTTGGCCTCTAGCGTGGTTTACACGTCGGGTAACCTTGTAAACTGAGTCTCCCTCTTTGTTGCTTAAACTCGGCCTCTAGCGTGGTTGACACGTCGGGTAACCGTGTTTAAGACAGTACTATCCCCCTTGCTCCTAAAGATGCCCCATATGACTGCGGGCGAAACGTTGAGCTCTGACTCAAAATATGACACAGTCCATTCCCGGAAAACGAATATTTCTCATAACTCAGACTGTGGAAGCATACGCAATTATTTCACTGCTATTATCTGTCATTTAAAATTATATTGAGAAAATATTTTTGGGTAAACGATGATGTTTGAATATTTGCTAATGACTAATAATTATTTTCGAATGGATTTTAAAAATGTCCAGTATCTGATGAAATATTAACTGTCCCATTATCTATCACTTAAATTCTAATGGGAATATTTTGTGGAAATGATAATTGCTTTAATGACGTGATGCTTGAATACTATTTGCGAAACTAATGATACTAATAGAAATTAAATATAGAAATTGTGGGTAATGATATACTAATGTTAAGAAATTTGTATAATTATATACAAGAATCAATTTTAAATTTGTAGAATAATTTACTAATGAGCAAGAAATATTTTGAAGCCATATAAAAAGAATTCAAAATTATATTTCGATAGTATACAGTAACTCGTATTGTACAATATCATCGCTATGACTTCATCCGTCTCCGACTTCGACTTGGATCTTCTGCCACCCTCTGGAACCGTCACCCCCAAGATCAGCATTCATTCAAACGTCCAAATTCAGGAACCGCGACATGAAGAAACGTTACCGTCAGATGTCGAAATTATGAGAGAAATGGTAGCTAATGACCTCGAGATCATAGCCCTTGAAGAAGAGGACCAGAGTCTAACGAGTCAAATCAAGTCCATATCGTCAGCACTGGCATCGACATCATCATCGTCGCAAAATAAGAGGCGATTAAGTGGTGATACCGACGATGAGCGATCTTTAAATAAGATTTGTAGCGATATGAGTGAACTACAAGGTCAGCTCATATGTGAATTGCTTTAATGACGTGATGCTTGAATACTATTTGCAAAACTAATGATTCTTTGAGTAATATAGAAATTTTGGGTAATGATATACTAATGTTAAGAAAATTCTTATAGTATATATGTTGATTATTCTTTTACTTGTGAATAATGGGTTTCTTCTACAACAGAGATTATTTGTGGTAATAATTTAGATTCTAAACCAGGCAATCGGATTTCATTTCTGAGTTTATCTTGTAGTCTAGACGATGGACTTGTGAAATTTGAAAGAAACAGGTACCTAGTTAGATTTTAATGTTCTGTGGTTACATATTTGATCTGGCATTGGGTAATTAAAAACTCATTAACTGGCGCTAGTTCAGACTGGCCTTTTGGCAATTTGTTGTTGTGGAATTTTGTTTATTAATATAAATGTTATTTATAGTCAAGAATGGAAAATTTTTGGTTTTGCATCAGAGTTCAGGGTTAGTCTTCGATTTGACAATTTATTTTTAATTGTAATAAACTAATGAGTATGTCATTAGCAGATACTTAAATTGTATTGTGGATAAACAAAATTTGTAAATCAGAAATTTTCAAACCGTCAATTTTATTAATAATAATGTGTAAAATAATTTGTTAATTTTTTATACATATTTATATACTAAACGTTATTTCTTTATATGTTTGTAATATTGCCTTCTTATGTTGCTATTCTTTAAATAAAAAATTGTATTGATATTTATAAAAATAACTGTTATATTTGTTTACTTTACTTAATAAAGTTTTATATTAACTTTTGACTGATCAATATAATTATACCTTTCAAACATCCTTTTATGGCCATAGTTCCCGGTCATTCTGGTAGTGGAAAATCATATTTTGTTAATAACTTTTCATCAAGCTTTGAAGAAAATAGAGACTAGTATAGCAGGAAATCCAAAGTTAATGATTATTGACGATTTAATGAAATTATGAGGACTATGACAAAATAAATATATCATGTTGGGAAATTTTAGGACTATGTCAAAATAAATATGGATATCATGTTTTTTTTTTTAGTTCTGTTTTAACTTAACAAAGTGTAAATTTCTAATAATTCTGAAAAATAATTTCATACTAATTAGGTAAAAGATATTTCCAGGCATATGAATGTTATAAGTTATACGGTTGTGACTGTAGGCAAATGTTTAAAGATATAAGATATTGACAGCCATAAATAACTGAAATTTTATCAATAGTATAAATTTTTAAAGATATATACATAATGAGTTTCAAATATTTTCTTACAGAAAGTAAAAAAATGATAAATAACTATAAATATTTATAAATTTTATTTAATTATTATAAGTTTACATGCTACATATGATTATAGTTTTTATAATATACTAATATCATATCGTATTAAACATAACAAAACAAAATAATTTTATAAACAGTTATCTTATTTAACTATTAAATTTTTACACATTATGCTATATGAAATAAAATAACAAATCGTTGATCTGTTTCAGATACCAAATCCAAAATTATTATTAATGAGGATCATTTCCATCGATTTTTTTTTTTGGTAAACTTTCAACAAACTCTACTCCTCTTATTGTACTAAATAAATTTTGCCAAGTTACACAATGCCAAGAAATTTTTCCAAAATTATTATAAAGTACCACTCATGTTAACAATATAAACTAATTATCACAAGAAAATTAATAAGAGGACTAGAGTTTGTTAAAAGTTTACCGATAAAAATCGATGGAAATGATCATCATTAATAATAATTGTGGATTTGATGTCTGAAGCAGATCAACGATTTGTTATTTTATAGCATAATGCATAAAATTTTAATATTTAAATAAGATACTGTTTATAAAATTATTTTGTATTGTTATGTTAAACAAGATGACATTAGTAAAGTTATTTTTAAAAACAATTCATTAGCTAAGCACTTAAAATTTCAAAGTGTATATACATTAATTCCATGTAATAAATAAACTAAACAATAATGACCACGAACAGAAGTAGAAGAATCTTGGAACTACCTAATTTTGACGGTCCCATGACAATTTTATAACTACTTACTTGTTAACGTTCCATACTTTTGTAAATATACATATATACAATCAACAATTTTATTTTATTTAGGAACGATAGAAAAATTAAACTTCCTATGAACATAGTTTCGGACAAATCGAAGGCTTTTGCTTTGTTTTGGTAATTACTGGGTCATTAGCGAAATTCTTAGGAACGATGTGATGTCAGTAAGATGGTCAATTGGAACAATACAGCTGACATGTTGCTTGTAAAATTCCCTTGTGATAATTAGTATGTGTATATGTATTGAGGTACAGATTTTATATAACGACAAAAATACGAGTAAGGAACATTAGACTTTTTCTGACAACTAATGCATATTTAGTTAAAATGAATTCAACAATAATTAAATTTCAATGAAAAACGATTGAAAAATTGACACAAAATATACTTACAGTGAAACATAATCCTTAAACATTTTATGAATATTTAACTTTTTGAAAAAATATTTGTCACTCATTTAAAACCAATTAGTGATTAGAACATTTCAATATAACATTTGGTAATACTTTAAATATTAATACCATACATACACACATTTTTTCGAAAATATATTTTATAATTTCAAATAACGTTGGAATACTATAATTTTAATTAGTAATGCGTACATTTTACGAAATATTAGTTCATACTGTTTAGAGAGTACACAGTTTTGAAATTAGACAAAGGTTTTATCAGCTGATAATTTTGTTTTACCAGTTAACGTCGTTTACAAATTTCAATAACAGTTTTCGTCTATAGTGTACCTATGAAGCAGTAGAAAATATTTGTTATAGAATTTATAACACACATAAAATACTTTTATGTAATTACTACAGAAGTCAATTTTTCAATATTTAAAGAGAGAACTTATTAGCTAGAAAATTATATTATATGTACTCGTAAATACATTCCAAATATATATATATATATATATATATATATATATATATATATATATATATATATATATATATACATACATATAAATATTACTAATTTATTTTTAATAACATTTTAATTACTTAACTCGTATATACATATAAATACGTCTGAAATGTTTACCTATCACTTTGCAATCCAAGTTTATGCTATTTACGTAAACCAGCAATATTTTCAAGCATGGCGGAGGTAGAAGTTTCCAAAAATTACGTTGTACAATTATCTGAGTGTTGGGATGATGACGATTCTCCCATTTGTAAACCGTTAGAGAATATCGGAAACAAGAAAATTATTCTACATCCAAGTGGCTACCGCCTGTCGAAAACTGCAGAGAACTTTCCGTATGGAGAAAAGGAGAAGATGGCAGAATTTAAACACCGTGACAAGCCCACAAAGCGATAAACAGGCGGAGGAATGTAAATAAAATTAATTATGTTTATTGTATAAAATATATTTGTTCATTGTTATATTTACAAAATAAAATATTTATTTACAATTACTGACTTTTATTGAAATAATAATAAAATATGTACCTTACAAATTCATCATTTTCATGTTGATTATATTGACACTGGGTTTGACTGATTTGTCTCTAATAAATTTCTGTTGTCAAATATTTAAAATTTAATCGTCGCAGGTGGCAATCAAAAATATGTAAAATACAAATATTTTTTCAAAATTCTAAGTATATTTTGTCAACACATATGAACTATGAAATATTAGAAAGTAATAAGAATACCTACTATTAAAATATATTTCTGAATAAGTTTTATATGAAACCAGAAACCAATTTAATTTTGCAGCCATATTTGACGTTATACGACAATGCCATCGAATTTCATTCAGGTACATAGTGAATTTCTTCATAAAATATTTCAGAAATTATAACTTAATATTCATCTACAAATATATTTATAAATTTCTAAGTCATTGTCAAATATTTTAGAAAAAATATTAAAAAGTAATAATATTCTAAAAATATATTTTTGAAATATTAAAGTTCTTTGAAATTTGTTTAATATTTCAAATCGGTACTTAATAAAATGAAATTGTCGATAATAATAAATACACATTATTCACCTATGATCGTTTTTATTTTATACAGATTAAATATTAGAGCCTGCAAAATTCAAATCTTTCCCGGACATAAGACCTTGTTAATATATAAGGACCAAAATGTATATATTAGCAATACAAAGGCATTTCCAAATATTTCACAAACACTCACAATACAAATGGAGTTTAAAATTTCATTATATTCTATTCTAGTCCGGGAAAGATTTGAATGCCATTCATGTTTTCTGTAAGGAATAGTTAAAATTTGGAAAGTTTTGTAGTAATGATTAATGCGGAATGTCTTTTTCTTTCGCATGTCATTCAAAGCAGTCTAAAGAAATCACTGTGGATTATTTAGTGTAAGTATTTTAATTATTGGCGAAGTCAATTTTTTATACATCTATAAATATATTAATAAATTTCAAGGTGACTGTCAAATATTTCTGAGAATTTTTTTAAAAAGTAATAATATTCTAAAAATATATTAGATAATCGGCCTGATTCTCGTGACACTTGTTTATAAAACAATATTGTTTTCAATACAATAAATTATAATATTGAAATTCACGTGAACATTGATTCTGATACAATATTGTATACAAAACAATAATTGAATTGTCAAAAATTTATTGTAAACTATACAATTTTTGATATTCAGATGACCAAAATTACATTGTATAGAAAACATTAATCGTTTTCTAATATTGTAATCAGAACAAGAAACTCAGCTACTTGTTACGAAAACAATAAATTTTAATATATTATTTAATTTATGAATAATGATTAATACAAGTTTAATTATGTTAATTAATGATATTATTAATGCCAAAAAGGTCAATTATTAGATTTTGAAATAAAATATAGCCCAAATGCAATCTACACTATTGAATTATTTTAGACATAATTAAAAAATATTTAAAGAGTAAAAATGATTCTATATTCTACCCAAAAACAACTTCTAGAAACATAAAAGTTTCATCTCGGCTGATTTAACCAAATCCAGACCAGTTCTTATAACAATAAAACTATCTTATTGAATTGTCTATTCTTTATTCACTTATAAATATTACATTTATTCATCAATGAAGTTATTTAAAAGTTATTGGTGTTAACAAAACTGTATATATCTTTATAAATTTTTCACCAAAATTGCCAATATATTATTTGTTGAGTTACATCATGGATACTTTTGAAGTTATAGCTTTGAATATTTTTAGAGAAAACAACTTTTGCGTACAATTTATAAAAATATTTAGTCATTCAAAGCAGTCTAAAGAAATCACTGTGAATTATTTAGTGCAAATGTTTATTGTAAGTATTTTTTTTTTACTTTTGCAATCGTCTCTATAATTATAAAATATTTATTGTTTTTCTTTCTATTATATTGAATTAATTATATATTTTTCCAAATATTGCCTGTTGTATTGCCAAATTTAATAATTATCATTAATAAATAATATTTATATTTTAAATTAAATCACGTTAACTAAGATATCCTCTTTTAATCTTTAATATAATAAACACTATGTTATTATTATTATACACAAACACTATAAAGACATGAAATTTCATTAATTTCTGTTTCCAATATTTAAAATTGAATAGTGAATTTTGCAGACATATTTGACATTATACGACCATGACATCGAATAAATAAAAGTAAACTGTGTACTCTCAAAACAGTACAACCTAATATTTCGTAAAATGTACGCGTTACTAAATTAAAACTTGTAATTTTCCAACCTTATTTGAAATTAAAAATGTATTTTTGAAAAAATTATGTATGTATGGAAGAAATATTTAAAATATTACCAAATGGAAAGGAAGTGAAATATGGGTAAGAGATTATTTTACACACTTTATATTCTAAACCGTCATATTTTTATAAAATGTAGGTAAATATTTCATTGTAAATATTTTTAAATTGTATGTTGTCGTTTGTCGTTCTAAATATTATCATACAAACTACTCAAACTAGTAATTATATCTACATTAAACCTAAGGCCATATAATGCAGCAATTTGAATAAGTTTTTTGTAAATATTATTAAAAAAATTTATAACATTTTTCATATATTTCAAAAAAAAACTTATTGTGTTTTCCAAATTAATTAAATTTTTAATAATATTTTTATTTATAACCACAAATTTGTACGTCCTTCTTAACTTTATTTGTTTCCTAGGTAATAAGTTTAACACTGCACCACTCACTTTTGTTATTTTGCCCATTTCTTTTAAGGTGCGCACTTTTTTTTGATTCTTTTCATTTTAAATATTTCAAAAATTCATCAAATTGTTAATTTCAATGTCCTTTTTATTAGTTACATCTCCCACTTCTTTTTCATAATATCGACAAAGTAACATACTCAATTTTTTGTAAAGGCTTATTCACTGTACTGAAATTAAGCGAAATTATAATTAGTACTTATAAATATAGGTTTATGTCAATACATTCAAGTGTCAGCGTTCGAAAGCTTCAAATTAGTAATGAAATTAATTTAACTTAACTTAAATTAAGAATTTTATGCAAACTTCATATATTTTAGTTATAATTATAATTTATAAGTATAAATATAAGTAGGCCAATCAGATTGAACCAAAAAATGACAGAATATGTCACGTCATGTCAAATTTGTCATAATTTGCGCAATATAGATATAATAATATAAATTTATTAGAAAGAATTGTATTAAAACGACATTTAATTGCATTACATCTAATATTTGTAATTTCAGACGATACAAGAATATGAATACTTAAGGCTCATTCACTGCACTTAAATTATACTTAAAAATTATAATTAAAAATGACAGTCTTAAATACGTTTAATAAATGTTCACTTAAAAATACAATTTATAATTAATGTATTATACCATACTTAAAAGTACATACTTACTGTCGCCTGATAGATGTAATGCAATTAAATGTCGTTTTAATACAATTCTTTCTAATAAATTTATATTATTATATCTATATTGCGCAAATTATGACAAATTTGACATGACGTGACATATTCTGTCATTTTTTGGTTCAATCTGATTGGCCTACTTATATTTATACTTATAAATTATAATTATAACTAAAATATATGAAGTTTGCATAAAATTCTTAATTTAAGTTAAGTTAAATTAATTTCATTACTAATTTGAAGCTTTCGAACGCTGACACTTGAATGTATTGACATAAACCTATATTTATAAGTACTAATTATAATTTCGCTTAATTTCAGTACAGTGAATAAGCCTTTACAAAAAATTGAGTATGTTACTTTGTCGATATTATGAAAAAGAAGTGGGAGATGTAACTAATAAAAAGGACATTGAAATTAACAATTTGATGAATTTTTGAAATATTTAAAATGAAAAGAATCAAAAAAAAAGTGCGCACCTTAAAAGAAATGGGCAAAATAACAAAAGTGAGTGGTGCAGTGTTAAACTTATTACCTAGGAAACAAATAAAGTTAAGAAGGACGTACAAATTTGTGGTTATAAATAAAAATATTATTAAAAATTTAATTAATTTGGAAAACACAATAAGTTTTTTTTTGAAATATATGAAAAATGTTATAAATTTTTTTAATAATATTTACAAAAAACTTATTCAAATTGCTGCATTATATGGCCTTAGGTTTAATGTAGATATAATTACTAGTTTGAGTAGTTTGTATGATAATATTTAGAACGACAAACGACAACATACAATTTAAAAATATTTACAATGAAATATTTACCTACATTTTATAAAAATATGACGGTTTAGAATATAAAGTGTGTAAAATAATCTCTTACCCATATTTCACTTCCTTTCCATTTGGTAATATTTTAAATATTTCTTCCATACATACATAATTTTTTCAAAAATACATTTTTAATTTCAAATAAGGTTGGAAAATTACAAGTTTTAATTTAGTAACGCGTACATTTTACGAAATATTAGGTTGTACTGTTTTGAGAGTACACAGTTTACTTTTATTTATTCGATGTCATGGTCGTATAATGTCAAATATGTCTGCAAAATTCACTATTCAATTTTAAATATTGGAAACAGAAATTAATGAAATTTCATGTCTTTATAGTGTTTGTGTATAATAATAATAACATAGTGTTTATTATATTAAAGATTAAAAGAGGATATCTTAGTTAACGTGATTTAATTTAAAATATAAATATTATTTATTAATGATAATTATTAAATTTGGCAATACAACAGGCAATATTTGGAAAAATATATAATTAATTCAATATAATAGAAAGAAAAACAATAAATATTTTATAATTATAGAGACGATTGCAAAAGTAAAAAAAAATACTTACAATAAACATTTGCACTAAATAATTCACAGTGATTTCTTTAGACTGCTTTGAATGACTAAATATTTTTATAAATTGTACGCAAAAGTTGTTTTCTCTAAAAATATTCAAAGCTATAACTTCAAAAGTATCCATGATGTAACTCAACAAATAATATATTGGCAATTTTGGTGAAAAATTTATAAAGATATATACAGTTTTGTTAACACCAATAACTTTTAAATAACTTCATTGATGAATAAATGTAATATTTATAAGTGAATAAAGAATAGACAATTCAATAAGATAGTTTTATTGTTATAAGAACTGGTCTGGATTTGGTTAAATCAGCCGAGATGAAACTTTTATGTTTCTAGAAGTTGTTTTTGGGTAGAATATAGAATCATTTTTACTCTTTAAATATTTTTTAATTATGTCTAAAATAATAATAAAGCATAGGAATAATTTAAGTAATTGTTTTACAGTATGATGGAAGCACATCGTTAAATCAGGTGCCTACCTAAGTAAATACCACCTTAAAATATATATATATATATATATATATATATATATATATATATATATATATATATATATATATGTCGCAGAGTAGTATCACTGGCAAACTCTATGTCGACCAACACTATTTCAGAACCACAGCGATAATATAAACGTGATGATCTCAGCGAGGCGGACATGCACTCACCCTGAGCACCGCTACACACTGATTCCATCCAAGCATTGTAGCCAAGAATGCTTGACGTTTCGATTACGACAATACAATTAAAAGATAATAAGTGATTCACGTAATACTTGATTCATTAAATGATCGTTACGACATGCTTTGATATTACAATCTCCGACACGGCCATTCTGACGTTTCACACGTCCTCGTGTGAACTATCTGAAAACAAAGAATTTATCCACAGTATTTTCGCTCGGCTATCTCTGACCAATAAGTGCTCAAATAGTTACAACTTTGTTCACATTTATATTAAGCTCAAAATTTAGCTATAGTACACTAAATTAAAACAAAACATATTTCTGTGACAATACATTTCACCAGTAAATACATGACTACCAATATCAGTATTCAAGCATTGTTATAGCTTGTCCAACAGCGACAGACCATCATTGCTTAACCAGCAATCGATCGCTATTCTATCTTCGCTTAACCAGCTCAAGAAAACCATACCGTCATTGCTTACCCAGCAATGGAACACCCTTCCGTCATCGCTTAACCAGCTCGGAAAACCACACCGTCATTGCTTACCCAGCAATGGAACACTATTCCGTCATTGCTTAACCAGCTCGGAAAACCACAGCGTCATTGCTTACCCAGCAATGGAACACTATTCCGTCATCGCTTAACCAGCTCGGAAAACCACAGCGTCATTGCTTACCCAGCAATGGAACATTATTCCGTCATCGCTTAACCAGCTCGGAAAACCACACGACAGAGGCACCTAGTTAGCATGTTACCTTCGGCAGAGGTATCACAGTAGCATACCGAAACACCATGACAGAGGCATCCAGTAACATGTCATCTTCCATCACGGTTAATAATTCTAAATAATTTAACGAAAATGTCCAATGTCCAGACCAACGCCTCATTTGCTCCTTAGCCACTTTTGTTATAAAAGTTTGTCGGCTCTTCAAAGTTTTAGTCACCCCTGTGGATTTTCAACGATCCACTCGATTAGCCTAACTAAATTGTGTTCTCAACCTCCAGAAGGTTCATTATTGTACGCATGAACCGCTCTACTTAAAAATTAGAACATGGATTCATGTGTTATGTAAATAATACGTAACACCAAATCGAAATAATCTGGCATGCTTAAGCTTAGAGCTATCAAAATGTTCTAAATTTGTTAAATAATTCAAACAGATAGTTCTTCTTTTCTTTTTCCTAACTGTATTTTGGCTTAATGTTTTTTAGTTTAATTTTTTGACAAGTTGGTTTTTGCTCTTATTGGAGGTTAGTAAGTTTTAGTCAGTTAATCTTACACTGTCACAGGTGATGCTGTCTTTTATAATGTTTCTCGTTTGGCCTACAAATCCTCACAGGTATTTTATTAAAAAAATTGTTGTTTATTTAAACTTGTTGTTTATTATTGCTTGATTATACTCTGAAAAATGATTGTTCTTGATTTGTGTCATATATTTTTATTGCAGCACTTGATGAAGGTAAAATAATATACTGAAACGTTTGCAAGAGGAGATGTAGAAACAAATCTTATCTTATCTTCCTTTGTATCCATCATCCGATGAACTTTCTTCAATTAAATTTATCCTTGGATAACGATCAAAATATTTTAAAGCAATTTGTTCCAGCGTCCATCTTGCTGCACTTCGGCATCCCAAACATTAAGACAAACAATTGAAAAGCAAGTCCCGTCTAGTCAGACTTCTCTCCTTCCAATGGCTGACAGATTTCTGTTGCTCAATTGTTTTTCAGGTAAAACAGTCTGCTTCGCAACCGTGGCAGGCTCCAGTCCGGGCACCAGCTGTCCTGTGCAACTCCTCTGCGGATGATCTAGCTTGCCACAATTTAAACATTCAACAAATTCACAATTTGACAAAACTGGCATGGTCACCCCGAAAACGGTCACGAGGAGCCTGATCGGCCACAGCCCCATCAAAACCAAAACGCCAAGTTTTATAGCTACGACCATGCTCACCGGAAATTTAATAAAGTCATATAGAATGTTCTGGGAATAGACTCAGGGACTATTTCAAACCACTACCATATTTGTACCTAAATTTCAATATTCATGAAAGTTCCATCTGTAACGACTCAGGGTTTTGGAACATGGACGTGCAGGAACTTGAATAACCATACAAATTATACCATGAACAATTGATAAAAGTTCACTCAGATTTGAACTGTCTGCACAGCGCTATATTATTCACGCTAACACGGTACATCCAATACATTCTCTCACTATCAGTGCTACACATCGCCTCATTCGTAGATCTTGGGCAGGATGCTCGCCCATTCTGGCTTATTATTTCGAGACAGACTGGTACAGACTTCGCCCATAATTACAGCTTTCTCGCCACTGTCAACAATATTTTTCCCAAATAGCATCATCGTACAGTAACCGATCGAATGCATCGATCTCTCACTTCAATCACATTACCCTTAATGTCAACGCAGATACCTGAAACCTGAATACTCAAAAGTCCACATGCAATTAATACATTAACAAAACCATCAAAACAAATCCCGTAGCAGCCTCGGACACAAGCCGCTGTCCTTCTAGCAAAAACTAGAGATTGCAGGCAGAAACGAACCACTAGCCATACATCACCGTATTTGGACCAATGATCACTCATGCATCGTTAGTACGGCGGCCAAAATGTAACAAAACACAGCACAAGCGTCTTTGTGGAAGCGCAACGATAGTTTTTCTTTGTATCACATACCACAGACGCTATGAATACCTGTCCAAGTGCAGAAATGGAATTGATTCTGGGGCCAACGTCTTTGTACTCTGCAAGACAAAACACTTCAAGTTTGGAGATCTCGTAGGCCACTCATAATTTCTAAAACAAAAAGCTACACAAGAGAGTTTTTGGTAATCGCCTTCGGTGGACAGAAGTAAGGCCACTCTTCCAAATAGACTATCTGTCCTGGTTTACGGATATTTCTAAACTAGAGTCAGCAGAAACTGGATCGATTTTATTTGGTCCGTGCTGCCAAATAAAGGAATCCATACACAACGGTTTCATTATATCTCAAGCAATAAATCTGTGTGCTCAATAAACTTAAACAAGCTCTAAAAGAAGAAGCAATCTACTTAACGTCAGATAACCAGGCTGCTTTCACTTGTGAATCAAAGCTAAAATGGGTACCGTAGTATAAGTGAGTCTTAGGCACTTCCTGTGGATACTTGAAAAGCCATAATTCATAGTCTGGAGATATTTATTTCACCCTCGACGATAAACGTTGAACTGCTATTAGCTTTCAACAAAAGGGACTTTGAATTATGACAAGTATCTTTACTAGTCATTGTTCAGTAAAATACCAAATTTCAGTTCATCAAAACTTTGGAGTGGCTTCCAGACATTCAGTCAAAACACGCTACAGCAGATCTTACTGGTCGCGGTGACTAAAGTCACCAGCGCTTAAAGCCCTTAACCTAATAATGATAATAACAATATCATCTATCTACAATTTGTAGCTCAGTAAACTATATCTGCAGTTAATAAAATATTCATCTTTAGAATAGTTTTCTAACATATTTCCACCTTTAACTATCTTTCCTGAAGATCTCCAGTGAAATTTTTATGTTATAATTTCTATTTCGGTACACCATGGTTCAGGTGCCTCAAGGTTGCAGTGTACCTACTCAACGTGTCTGTTAGTTTGCGAAACTTGTACAATGAAAACATTTTACAACTTTCTTGACATATCAAAAGGCTTTAAGGAATTTGTATTAGTTCGTTTGTTATTTCACAAATAACTAACTAAATCGCAAACTGGTTGATACTCCCGACTACTTGACCTACATTCCTTTTAATAATATTGTCACGTCGCAGACGATGTAAAGGAGTAGAATCAAGCTACCAAAAATGAAATACTTATTACGTCATACAAGTTCAATGACAAAACATCAATCAAAATATAACAACTGCCATGGACACCTACTGTAATAAATAATATCTTAAATAACATATATGGGGATCGGTAATCCGGATCATCGGCCATCACAATATCATAAACAACAAACTCGACTTCGTCTCTCGTTTCTCAGCAAGCAACTGACCGAATTGCTTTTATTATAACAGCAACCCAATTGCCACCAACATAGCTCACAACGATATCTTGAGCTATGTAATAAAATCTCTTACCAGTATTGGAAGAACGCTTAACATAAATTCAGTACACATTACTCACGGTTCTACTTAACGAGCTCTTGTAATTGCGTAACCACTCTCTGGGTGGGACACAGACTGAATCCTTGTTACTGGTCAATGCCCTATGATGAAAACCTGCAAAAATTGCTAGACGGCCTTTCCATCTTAATTTGCTTGGCCCTGCACTTCACTTTATAATTCACCAGCAGAACACAAACCCACATACAATATTGTGGATCGCAGGCGAATCCCACTTCTGATGTCGCAGAGTAGTATCACTGGCAAACTCTATGTCGACCAACACTATTTCAGAACCACAGCGATAATATAAACGTGATGATCTCAGCGAGGCGGACATGCACTCACCCTGAGCACCGCTACACACTGATTCCATCCAAGCATTGTAGCCAAGAATGCTTGACGTTTCGATTACGACAATACAATTAAAAGATAATAAGTGATTCACGTAATACTTGATTCATTAAATGATCGTTACGACATGCTTTGATATTACAATCTCCGACATATATATATATATATATATATATATATATATATATATATATATATATATATATATATATATGTCGGAGATTGTAATATCAAAGCATGTCGTAACGATCATTTAATGAATCAAGTATTACATGAATCACTTATAATCTTTTAATTGTTTTGTCGTAATCGAAACGTCAAGCATTCTTGGCTACAATGCTTGGATGGAATCAGTGTGTAGCGGTGCTCAGGGTGAGTGCATGTCTGCCTCGCTGAGATCATCACGTTTGTATTATCGCTGTGGTTCTGAAATAGTGTTGGTCGACAGAGTTTGCCAGTGAAACTACCCCGCGACATCAGAAGTGGGATTCGCCTGCGATCCACAATATTGTATGTGGGTTTGTGTTCTGTTGGTGAATTATAAAGTAAAGTGTAGGGCCAAGTAGATTAAGATGGAAAGGCCGTCTAGCAATTTTTGCAGGTTTTCATCCTAGGACATTGACCAGTAACAAGGATTCCGTCTGTGTCCCACCCGGAGAGTGGTGACGCAATTACAAGAGCTGGTTAAGTAGAACCGTGAGTAATGAGTACTGAATTTATGTTAAGCGGTCTTCCAATACTTGTAAGAGGTTTTATTACAAAGCTCAAGATATCGTTGTGAGCTATATTGGTGGCAATTGGGTTGCTGTTGTAATAAAAGCAATTCGGTCAGTTGCTTGTTAAAAACGAGAGACGAAGTCGAGTTTGTTGTTTATGATATTGTGATGGCCGATGATCCGGATTACCGATCTCCATATATGTTATTTAAGATATTATTTATTACAGTAGGTGTTCATGGCAGTTGTTATATTTTGATTGATGGTTTGTCATTGAACTTGTATGACGTAATAAGTATTTCATTTTGGTAGCTTGATTCTACCCCTTTACATCGTCTGCGACGTGACAATATTATTAAACTGAATGTAGGTCAAGTAGTCACATATCGGGAGTATCAACCAGTTTGCGATTTAGTTAGTTATTTGTGAAATAACAAACGAACTAATACAAATTCCTTAAAGCGTATCGGTATGTCAAGAAAGATTGTAAAATGTTTTCATTGTACAAGTTTCGCAAACTAACAGACACGTTGAGTAGGTACACTGCAACCTTGAGGCACCTGATATATCGTTACTTACTTTTTATCCAGATATGACCGATGCGGGTGCAGAACCATGGTGTACCGAAATAGAAATTATAACATGAAATTTCACTGGAGATATTTAGGGAAGATAGTTAAAGGTGGAATTATGTTAGAAAACTATGCTAAAGATTAATATTTTATTGACTGCAGATAAAGTTTACTGAGCTACAAATTGTAGATAGGTAATATTGTTATTATCATTATTAGGTTGAGGGCTTTAAGCGCTGGTGACTTTTGTCACCGCGACCAGTAAGATCTGCTATAGCGTGTATTGACTGAATGTCTGGAAGCCACTCCAAAGTTTTGATGAACTGAAATTTGGTATTTTATAGAACAATGACTAATAAAGATACTTGTCATAATTCAAAGTCCCTTTTGGTAAGAGCTGATAACTCTTTAACGTTTATCGTCGAGAGTGAAATGAATATCTTCGTTTGACTGAGGCCCAGAGTGTTTCCCCAGGCTATGACGTTATGGCTTTTCAGGTGTCCACAAGAAGTGTCTGAGACTAACTTATACTACGGTACTCACTATAGTGTAACGTGGTTCAGTTTGACCGTCTGTTAAAGGGTATTTTAACAATTCCATTACAGCACTTGGACAGGTATTCATAGCGCCTGTGGTCTGTGATACTAAAACGGGCTATCGTTGTACTTCCGCAACGACACTTGTGCCGTGTTTTGTTAGTTTCTGGCCACCATACTAACGATTCATGAGTGATCATTGGTTTAATTACAGTGATGTATGTCCAGTGGGTCGTTTCTGCCTGCAGTTCCCAGTTTCTCTAAGAGGACGGCGGCATTTGTTCGAGTCTGCCGCAGGATTTATTTTGATGATTTTGTTAATAAGTTCTAAGTGGGCTTTTGAGTATTCAGGTTTCAGGTATCTGCGTTGACATTAAGGGCAATGTGATTGAAGTGAGAGATCGATGCATTCGATCAGTTACCGTACGATGATGCTATTTGGGAAAAATATTGTTGACAGTGGCGGGAGAGCTGTAATTATGGACGAAGTCTGTACCAGTCTGTCTCGAAATAATAAGCCAGAATGGGCGAGCGTCCTGCCCAAGATCTACGAATGAGGCGATGTGTAGCACTGATAGTGAGAGAATGTATTGGATGTACCGTGTTAGCGTGAATAATATAGCGCTGTGTAGACAGTTCAAATCTGAGTGAACTTTTATCAATTGTTCATGGTATAATTTGTATGAAGTTATTTAAGTTCCTGCACGTCCATGTTCCAAAACCCTGAGTCGTTACGGATGGAACTTACATGAATATTGAAATTTATGTACAAATATGGTAGTGGTTTGAAATAGTCCCTGAGTCTATTCCCAGAACATACTATATGACTTTATTGAATTTCCGGTGAGCATGGTCGTAGCTATAAAACTTGGCGTTTTGGTTTTGATGGGGCTGTGGCCGATCAGGCTCCTCATGACCGTTATCGGGGTGACCATGCCAGTTTTGTCAAATTGTGAATTTGTTGAATGTTTAAATTGTGGCAAGCTAGATCATCCGCAGAGGAGATGCACAGGACAGCTGGTGCCCGGACTGGAGCCTGCCACGGTTGCGAAGCCGACTGTTTTACCCGAAAAACAATTGAGCAACAGAAATCTGTCAGCCATTGGAAGCAGAGAAGTCTGAGAAGACGGGACTTGCTTTTCAAATATTTGTCTTAATGTTTGGGACGCCTAAGTGCAGCATGATGGACGCTAGAACAAATTGCTTTAAGTTTAAGCATGCCGGATTATTTTGATTTGGTATTACGTATTATTTACATAACACTTGAAACCATGTTCTAAGAGCGGTTCATGCGTACAATAATGAACCTTCTGGAGGTTGAGACCACAATTTAATTAGGCTAATCGAGTGGATCGTTGAAAATCCACAGGGGTGACTAAAACTTTGAAGAGCCGACAAACTTTTATAACAAAAGTGGTTAAGGAGCAATTGAGGCGTTGGTATGGAGATTGGACATTTTTGTTAAATTCTTTAGAATTATTAACCGTGATGGAAGACGACATGCTACTGGATGCCTCTGTCATGGTGTTTCGGTATGCTACTGTGATACCTATGCCGAAGGTAACATGCTAACTAGGTACCTCTGTCGTGTGGTTTTCCTGAGCTGGATAAGCGATGACGGAATAGTGTTCCATTGCTGGGTAAGCAATGACGGTGTGGTTTTCCGAGCTGGTCAAGCGATGACGGAATAGTGTTCCATTGCTGGGTAAGCAATGACGGTGTGGTTTTCCGAGCTGGTTAAGCGATGACGGAATAGTATTCCATTGCTGGGTAAGCAATGACGGTAAGGTTTTCTTGCGCTGGTTAAGCGAAGATGGAATAGCGATCGATTGCTGGTTAAGCAATGATGGTCTGTCGCTGCTGGACAAGCTATAACAATGCTTGAATACTGATATTGGTAGTCATGTATTTACTGGTGAAATGTATTGTCACAGAATTATGTTTTGTTTGGCGCCTTGTAAAGAAAAGGCGTCTATTAAATAATTTAGTGTACAATAGATAAATTTTTGAGCTTAATATAAATGTGAACAAAGTTGTAACTATTTGAGCACTTATATCCAAAATCCTTCACATCTAGATCCGGGCTAAATTTAAAGCAAAAACATTCCATCCTTTTTTTTAATAACATGGAATTACAGAACGCACTCGTTTTAAGAACTTAACTATTTCTTACGTTTTAGTAGTTTTTGACAGTTATTACAAAATGGTGATGGACGCGTGCTTACATCATCAGCTATTGAAAATTTTCTTAAAAATTTAAGTTCTCTAATTTATTGTTTATTAATTTTTAATATAATAATAATAATTAAGCTTTACCATGGCGCCTACACGTATCAAGACATGTTTGTGAATGTAGTAAATTTTACATAATATATATATATATATATATATATATATATATATATATATATATATATATATATATATATATATATGCTAATTTTTTTATTTTACCATTGAATTCAGCCGAAAATTCTACATACGAAACAATAAAAATATTTTACTCATGATTAACCACCTCCGGCGTAATTCATTTTTTTTTATTTTTTCTGTAAGAACGACCACTTCTTTATCACTCGATATCTCGAGAATGGAATCGAATTTCTATAATCTGTAAAAACAGTTTTATAAAGAAAGCTTTTGTTTACACTAGTATAAATTAAAAATCGACGTTTTTTGATAAATGTAATTTCTACGTCAACGTGAAGATGAAGTTCAAAATTTTCAAAAATAAGGCTAGTTTGTATAGCATGTCCTATGTTGAAAGTTGACAGTTTTTTAGTAAAGTGGAAAATAGATAAATTGCAAGTTCTAGTATTTGTTCTAGTTTAGTTTAGTTGGTTATGAACATTTTGTTTTAGATTTATATTATATCTTCTATTTTTGTTCACTTCGTATTTTGCATATAAAATGATAGGAATTCATAAAAAATTATTAAAATAAAAAATCATATTTTCTATTTTCGCAGAATAATAATGTTCAGTCGTGAACTCATTTTTTTGGTTAATCAAAGTGTAAAATTCGCACTTCGGCAAATTTACACTAAATAAAAGTATTCTTGTAATATTCAAATCGTTTGGTTTGTTGTTTAAATTCACATTCTGTGTCATTTTACATTTAAAATAATTGACAGCCATGTATTAACGCGTTAAAAAAAAAAAACTGGACGAAAGCAGCTGTCATGTGCAAATTTCAGAAATTCTTTTTATATCGAAAGAGTATTGTCATTTTTATTTAACTGTATAGTTTAATGTTTTTTTTATTATTATTATTATTTATTATCTTATAATTATTATAAATAAAATAAATAAATATATCATCACGGATTATTACCCATTTCTGGGTAATTATTATAGATTTTTTTAATAGTTGCTGGCCTGGATCGCTTATTAAAAGTAGCAGCAAATAAATCCATGTTATGATTTGTATTTTTCATCATACATCAGTTTGGAAGATGACAGTTGGATGACTTTAATAACTCCCTATGCCCAGTTTTTAGAAAACGCGATAATACATTGCTGTCAATCATTTTATATTTAACTATAGTAATATCATAGGCCCATGTTCACTGATAAAAAAAACTCTCGATATGTAGCTTGTACTATTTGAAAATTGGAAATAATTTTAGTCTTCGTAGATTTCATCCTACTTACATTGTAATTTAATTGTATAATGGTATATGAATCTTTTTATTAAACGAGTACTAAAAACTATCCGATAAATACACTTTTATTTTATTATTTCTGTAGATTTAACATAAATACCAGTATTATGCCTATGCCTATTTCGTATTATTTTCCAGTTTGAGAAATTTGATCCAAGATTCAAGCCTAGTCCCTAAATTTCTAATAATGTATATTCGAATTTCTATATTTACATAAATTAATGTTTCAAGAATACAAACATTGAAAATAGATATTTAAGGTACAAAATTTGAAATATTAATGTCTCTCTTATTTTTACAAATTTTCAAACAGTATTTACACTTATATACTCTTAGATTGTGAAGTACTTTTAGAAAATATATTTTAAAAAATACCTATGAACTCAAGTCCAGAGTCATGTCGAGACAATACTCGATACTGGTCTCGTCTTGTCTTGACTTTTTTAGTCAAATGATAGTCTCGTCTCGACAAGATCAAGACGAGACGAGACGAGACGAGACCAAGACTGGTCTACAACACTACTCGGCACGCATTTAACCGTTCACTATTTTAATGTTTTTTCAGTATTTTTTTTAGTTTTATTCAGTATTTTTTGGTTAGTATGTTTTTATTATTCATTAAATAAATAAAAATTGTTCAATATAATTTCATATTTGTTTGGTATTATTCGTTCAGTAAAAAAATATTTTTAGTCAGTACTTTCTACATTTGTTCATTTTAAAAATTATTTCTTTTCAGTATTTATTTATCTATTTAATCGAACCTAACCTACCCATCCACTGTAAGCTAGTCTCAAAGTATATAATGCGCTACTAAAGTACTAAAGATCACATAAGGTGACCTATTCATTCGCATAATGCAGTCACTTGTTGACGTTGGCGTCAATTCATTATCTGCATAATTCTTTTGACAATGTCATTACTTGCATTAATAATGTCGGTAGCGCGAAAAGCAACACGAAAGGTACACACGAGGTAGTAGATACTACTCGTGCTACAATATGCACAAAACTTAAGTAGAGTAAATGCACTAAAGTTTGCTGAATTTGCGGCAAATTTCAATAACATACCGTGAGTTTCAGCTACAATACAATATTTACTATTCTGTCATTATCGGATACTAGTTACACATACTGTACCGTTCCAGATACAATACAACATAGGGTGTCATTATAGTTTATAAGCAACGTACGAAAGTAATAACAGCAATACCAATAAAAAATCAATTACAAATTACAACATATTTATAAAAACTGCATCATTAATAATTAAACATTAATTTAGACAATTATTAAAGTTTTCATCTACAGAATGTAATATTTCGGAAGTTGTTGACGAAGCCTCTTTAATTTTAAATTAAAGTTCTTCTAAATTTTCAATTACTCCTGCATATTTTTAAAAAAATTAAAAACCCTAGTAAAAAGTCCTTAGAAGTTCGAATAGTTTTTGTTCTTGCCTTTTTGTATGATTCTTATCTAAACATCCAACACTTTTTAATTTTTTAAATATTCTCGAAACTATAAAAGAGTTTAGTCCAAAACGTTCAGGAGATAAATTAGCAAACATATTACAACCATCTATTACGGTTTAATTTTGCCCTACTACATTTTTTCTCTAGTTTCTGATTGCTACCTTCTACGTACCTTTCTTTCATCTTCTTTGGTTTTTCCCATTGTTATGTCTTCATTTAGTGTTCATTCTAATGAATTCTCTCACCTCGTCCTACTTTTGTTGTTGGTTAGAATTTTATTTTAAGTATACTTAGTTGTATTTATGTAAAATATGTTTCACTTCCCTCGTCGAATCTCTACTGTTACTGTGTCCATCCCTTATATCTTTGTGTTTTCCCATTGTTATGTCTTCATTTAGTTAGTGTTTATTCCAATAAATTCTCTCGCCTGATCATACTTCTGTTGTTGGTTAGAATTTTATTTCAAGAGTACCTAGTTGTATTTATGTAAAATATGTTTCATTTCTACTCCGTAACTTACTATATTCCTATCTTGATTATTTTCGGCCTATTTCTATTTTATTTAGTGACTTTAATTTTTCATTCTGTGATGGCTGTGTCACATGTTAACGATTTTTGACATTCTTTGACAAGTTCGAGCACAGCCCTCAGATCTTCAGTGGCGCACGCGGCTTCTTTTTTAAGTGTATTCTTTTTAGTTTTATTATTTCTTTTTTTGTTATTTTTGTTTTGTTTTACAGTGGCGCTGTTTGCTTCCGGTCACCATTTTGAGTTCCGTGAAAAAGTTTCATATCTTGAAGATTCTAGTTCCTCACGTGGCGTGGTGTGGACGTATTTCTTGACCATCGTATTTGTTGTTCGACGTAAATTTTAGTGTAGTTTTCGTGTCAATGTAAAAGTAGAGTGCTCGTTCGTTGTCGTCTTGAATCAGTATTTTTAGTTTCGCTATTGTGCGGATTTTGACAGCGTCGAGGTGCTTTTTTGACTGTTTAGTGTTGGTTTTTTGGTGATACGTCGTGTGGATTCACGGGCATTACATTTTCGTTCTGGCAGTTAATCTCCGTGGGGAAGATTCGGCCACTCTACCATCACATCTTCGTTGTTGAGGCATCAGCCAGCTTGAGTTCCATTCGTCAACATCGCCTAACTACGTAGCCCTGTTCCGCCCTGCACACGCCAAATGAGCTAAGTACTTTACTTTCTTTTAATATCGTTCTTCCGTTTTGTGTTCTTGTTGCGAGGAAGAACTGGAGATTACGTTTTAAGTTTGTGTGTTGCCGTAGAGGACTGTTGTTACATTGTCCTCACTGTAGATTTTATTTTGACGCTTAAGTATTGTAGTTTTGTTGGAATGAATAGTGTTTTATTGTTATATACATTTGGAGTTAATACAGTTTTGTATATTATCATGTATAGTTCATATCTTGTACATTCCATGTTGTAAAGTTACAGAACAAGTTAGATCCTTCAGCTCATTGTTTTTATACTGTTCCAGAACTATTTTTTGTATTGTAGCTCGATATTTGGTTGATTACATTGTTGCAACTTATAATTCAGCAAGAACGTGCGTATCAACTGGCATGTAACCCACGTCTGACTGGTACAATTTCAAAATGATGTATGTGTAAATACGCAGCGCCCGAAACTGGGTTATGGGTTTAGGGTTCTTATATTTCACAAACCTCAGTCGTTTACAGGCAACAACCTTACGGTAGGTAAGATCTTTTAGTATTTTGTTTAATACCTTTTGTAATTTTGCGGATAAAAATTACGTGGCGTCCTTATTCACTTTATAACCATTCTTGTGGTTTTCAACCCTGCCCGTCTCCACTGTTTAAAAGCTGAAGGCCTCCTAACAGAACATCCATGTTGAGTACAATAACTCAATTAACCTTTTAGGGAAAAGTTACGTCACACATCTCTCAAACTATAACCAGCATTGTACCAAATCGATTATTTTTTTCTTTAGTGTAGGCGATCAGAGCACCTATAGGTCAGCTACCAGCGATACACTGCTGCACGCAGGCCAACAGTAGAGACACCAAGAGGAAGGGAGTCGTTGCACATGCGCAATGCGACGATGGCTGACTAATTTTGCCGCGCAAACAGACTAACGATTTCAACGAGAAGGAGCAACATCTCAAAAGAAGCTAAGTGAACTTTATTTTCTTAATAATTCTGTGCAACGTGATACAATGTCGGTACATAATCATATCGCTCAGTGCACGTGTCTCGCCCAGCTAGCCCGTACTTTCCACCCTCTTGTATCGACCATGATCATAATAATCCACTCAATGTATTAACGACCTGTACACCTATTGCGACACAAACCACGACGTCACCCAGCGTGATAAATACATCTATGCAAACAATTGCAAATAATCTTGCTACACCACCACTACCGCCATTATCAACTACACCTTTCTTAGAACCTGTAAATCATTCGCAATATATTTATACCACATATCCAAATAATTTCCAGTACAATGTTACATCACAGCAACAACCACATTTCTCGGAAAACTTAATAAATCGTCAACCTCAAACATATCAACAATTTAATACTCAAACATACAATGCAACTGTACAATGTACAACCGAACAACTTCAACAACAAATTTATGCACTCTAAGTAAGTTTGCAAAATACAAACAGTCCACAATTTAGTAATCAAAAATATTCTAATTCGACTGTTTCGTATAATCGTTTCGCACCAGAGGCACAAAACGAAATACTAGAAATTGACTCTGATTCTTTTACCATAAATGCTGAAAAATTTATCGAATCAGTTGATAATGCAAGTGTCTTTTACGGATTTGACGAACGAAATGTGTATTATCATAATACACGCAAAATCAAAATTACGCGGAGCTGCGAAATTATGGAAAGACTCTGTAAGTAATATAACTTCGTGGACACAATTTAATACTTTATTCTTGCAAAATTTCTCTTCACCTGGACATTCAATTGACGTTCATCGGAAACTACATGACCGTAAACAGCTACCGAATAAATCTGTTAAAACGTATGCTTTTACAATGCGTTCATTTGCAGCTTTATGACATCTATCTAGTTTTATACTGATTTACCTTCTGATATAACAGAACTTATTAGAAGAGCAGGCGCATATTTGTTATTTGAATAAAATAGAAAACATTTTCATAACAAAGAAAATAAAATAAATATACCATCTTCTCAAACACCTATTAAAAATAATGTTAATCCTCGTATTAACCCCAACGATAAACAAAGCACACCAAACGATAATAAAAATAGGAACAATGTAGCAAATTCTTCCACCAAAACCATGTCAAAACAACTTTTTGATAAGTCTATTTGCCATTTTTGCATGGAAGCTGCATATCGTATGAAAGATTATCCAAAAATTACATGCACAAAATGCCGCAGCACAGGTCACGTCGCGCGGGATTGTAAAATCGGTGAGAATGTTAAACATGCCATGGTCGGACAAAACTATTTCAATAGAAATAAATGAAACTGAAGAAAAAGCATTAGCCGACACGGGATCGTCAGTTAATTTAATAACGGAAAGCAATATTAGTAGCCTAAATGTTTGTTATTTAGAAGCTGATTCAAACGAGATAAAGCTTATAAATTTAATCGGGTTTAATAACATTGTATGTCAGAGGATAGGTGTTGTATACTGAACGCATTCATTCCACCATATGGTCGTCGAAATTGTACTCTACTGAACGCACACCAATCATGTTTGAAAGAACAACAAGAAGAAAGAAGTGTCCTACTAACAGCATTAAATATAAATATACAGCGTGTACTATGTCAAGTCCAATACAAAGTTATAACAAAAGTGGCGACGAGGAAAAGCAAGTGTTGCCAGAGAAAATATCTTTCAAATTTCAATTGTCAAAATGGATGCTTCACAACTGCAACAAATTCTTGCCGCTCAACAAGCCCAACAACAAGCATTCATAAATACGGTATTACAATAAATCTCAGCTGGCACCCCGTCTACACCAAGCTCATAATCGAAAACATTTTATTCCTTTGAACAATATGACAACAATAAGGAAACATTTGACCAGTATATACAATGGTTAGAAAATTACGTTCCACTCGTAAATGTGAAAAATGATAAAGATAAATGTCAAAAAAAATTATGAAATTGTATTGGCACCAAACCTATATGGTTTATTGTCAAATCTCACAGTACCAGAACTACCCACAGTGAAAGAATATGATGACATTATCAAGCTTTTGATCTCTGCCCGAAACCAAACCCGCTGGTTGAATGTCACAGATTGTTCACCCGATCTCAAAAACCAAACGAATCAATCTCCATTTACGTAGCGGAGATCCGAAAACACATTCCAAACTGCATACTTGAATGTGAAAAAGGCAAGGCATCAATTTCAGATACTCTCTTATTATCTCATTTTATTAGAAGAATCTATGATGATACAATTCGCCAGAAAATTTTACAAGTTGGGAAGCTTGATTTTCAGTCAAATGTTGACGTAGCAATAGCACTAGAAGCATCATTAATTGACAGTAAGGAAATAGCAAATCAAGACTCATCTCATACCACAACACAGAACGAAATAAACAAGATACATCATCGAAACAAAAGTCGGAACCGTTATGAAGAAAGATATCCGTCAAAAACCCGTCAACACCGCTCAAAAGTAGTGTCGATTATAAAGTATTAGGTATTACAGACCTTTGTCTAAAATGTGCCCGAAATAATCACACAACACGAGATTGTCGAATAAATAGAGACAAATTATTTTGTAAGTCATGCCAGAAGACAGGACATACGTCAAAAGTTTGTATTACGACTCTTCTAAGAGATCGTAAGTCTCAAAATACAAAGAAACCTACAAAGGATATAAATAACATCGAAGATCTCTATCACATCGTCGATATCTTCCAAGAGTCATCATCTCCGAAGAAGTTTGCAGAAAAGTATTACGTCACAGTTAACCATGAAGGTCGTCCAGCAAAGTTTGAAGTAGACTCAGGAGCTGCATATACAATTTTGCCACGAAGTATTTTCGAACATTTTAGGGATTCAAAAGAACTATAACCAACAAATATTCGATTTTGTTCTGTTTGCAAAAAAATATTCGCTCCGGACGGCGTAGTCAACTTGAAATCCAGTATAAAAATAAAACAATCAAGGATCAAGCATATATTGTTAACAATTGCGGACCATTGTTAGGACGAACGTGGATCCGAAGGCTCGATATAAATCTCAAAGAACTTGACTCTGAAAATAGTAACATACAAGGCAAATGGAATAATACATTATCAGCTAATTTAGCAGATGTGGTAGAAATAGATATCAAAGAAATTAAAACACAGTATAGTGAAATATTTGAACAAAATATCTCAAATGTTCACTTAAGCTACGCCCAAATGCAAAACCAGTACTCAATAAGGCTCGAGATGTACCTTTCGCTCGTCGAGGCCAAACTGAAAAAGAACTTCTTTCTCTTGAAGAAAATGGCACTATCATAAAAGTAGAAACTTCAGATTGGGGATCTCCACTCGTAATTATTCCAAAGCCTGACGGTAATGTGAGATTGTGCGTTGATTATAAGGTTGGAGTCAATCAATTGCTTCAAAATGCATAAGTACCCTATTCCAAAAATTGAGGATATCATAAATAACTTACGAAATTCGAAGTACTTTTGTACTTTATATTTATATAAGGCATATTATCACGTCGACGTAGATGAAGAAAGCTCTCAAATCCAGGCAATAACGACACATAAAGGCACATTTAAATTTAATCGACTTGCATTCGGAATAAAAACCGCACCTAGCGAATTTCATCGTATACTAGATCAGCTGCTCCAAGATCTCGAAGGTGCTACATCATATTTTGATGACAGTTATTTGAGGTTCAACATACGAAAAATGTTAGAAGAGATTAATTTTGTCTCGATCGATTAAAAAAATATAATTGACATGTAAATGAATCAAAGTGCAGTTTTTTTCAAACAAAAATAAATAACCTTGGATACCAAATAGAAAATAATAAAATTTCAAAATCACCAGAAAAGGTCGAAGCAAACATAAATGTTCCACGTTCGAAGAACGTTCAAGAAGTTCAACAATTTTTAGGACTTATAACCTATTATTCGAAATTCATTAAGAATGCATATACTATTACTTATCCACTCAGATTATTACTACTGAAGAATCGGAAGTTTCATTGGTCAGCAATAGTAAAGCAGCATTTATTCACCTCAAACAAGCAATTGCTAGCGATTAAGTTTTAACTCCGTTCGACCCAGCCCTACCTATCGTCGTATCATGCGACGCAAGCCTATTTGGAATAGCAGGCATTTTATCACACGTTATTAAAAATTAAGAACGACCTATAGCTTTTGTTTCTCGCTCATTAACAAAGGCGGAGCAGAATTACAGTCAACTCGACCGAGAAGCTGTTTGTATATATTGGATAATAAAGAATTTTTTTACATATTTATATGGCCAGCACTTTAAGCTAATTACCGATAATAAACTCTTGACTCACATCTTTAAACCAGATGCAAAAATTACCATCAATAACGTCAAGCCGTTTATTAAGGTATGCTTCATTCCTACCAGAATTCCAGTATACATTAGAACACAGAAAAGCTAAAGAACAGCATAATGTTGATTACCTTTCAAGAACGCCAATACCTATTGATATACATTACATAGATGAATTCGAAATTACCGATATACAAACGATGAATAATATTAGCACAGAAACACTCAATTACGACTTAATCTTGAAAGAAACTGAGAAAGACGCAAAACTATCAAGTCTTAAGAAAGCTCTACTTGAAGGTACAAATAATGAAGATATATATCACTTACATTAAGGTATTATTTTTCGAGGAAATCGCGTAGTCATCCCAGACAGCCTGCAAAAAGAAGATCTCCGAGAACTGCATCACACACACCCAGGCATTTCCAAAATGAAAAATCTCGCACGGAGATACGTCTATTGAGAAAAAATTGATAATGATGTAACGCTCTATGTCAAACAATGTCCTCCTTGCGCTCAAAATCAAAAAGAACTAAACGAGGCCTCACTCCATCACTGGGAAGAACAAAAAGATAATTTCGATAGAGTTCACATGGATCATGTAGGTCCGTATTACATTTTTTAATTGTTATAGATGCCAAGTCAAAATGGCCAGAGGTTGCGATTAGCCATTCAAGTCCAACTACAGAATCAACAATTGATAATTTAGAAAATATATTTTCACGCCATGGGTTTCCAAAGACAATCGTGAGTGGCAATGCAACTATTTTCACCAGCCACGAATTTAAAAAGTATTGCGAAGATCGTGGAATAATCCAAAAAATTCATTGCTCTAGGGAATCCAGCTACAAATGGGCAAGCTGAAGGGTATGTCCAAACTTTGAAAAATAAATTAAAAGCAATGGAAAGCGAAACGGGCTCCATTAAAAATAAAATTACGAAAATATTACTTTACTACCGTGCCACACCATTGCAAAATAATAAATCACTAGCAGAGCAATACCTTCACCGTAATCTTCGAATTAATTTAGATAAAATCCGTCCATCAGAAGTCACAAGAAACACATCAAATATAGATACACCAGCCCCACGCCAATTAAGTGTGGGAGACAGTTCTGTTAAGAAATTATATTGGAAAACATAAATGGAATTATGGCACCGTTCTTAAAAGACTAGGGAAATTGCACTATAAAATTACCCTAGATAATGGATATGTATTAAAACGTTATATAAACCAATTAAAGAGCTCCGAAATAAAGAAAAAACCAAATCAAAACAGAGTATATTTTGATTATTATGTATCGTTAGTGAATAAATAGCATAAAATATAAATATACAGCTTGTACTATATCAGGTCCAATACGAAGTTATAACAATAGGCATTGCTAAAGTATCAGTCGTAATCAAAGGTAAAAACGTTTATGCTAAATTTTACGTAGTCAGTGATAATGTTATACCTGTTCCAATAATTCTCGGAATGGACTTCCTTAAAAATCCACGTATTGTTTTAAAAATAGAACAAGGTGTTACCGATATTCTCATTGACCAATCATTCTAGGACAATAATGAACGACCTATACTTAACATAAACCCCAAGTTAAGTAGTGAAGACAAGAGCCACATAACGAAAATGATTGAAAATATTCCCATTAAACCGGAAAAGCCCGTCGCGTTACCCGGATTTGAGATGAATATTCAACCAACATTTGAAGAACCAGTTGTTTTCCGACCGAGCCGATTGTCCGCAACAGAACAACAATGTGTGGAGAAAATAGTACAAGGCTTGTTGAATACAAATATAATAAGGCCAAGTAAGACTAATTACGCAAGTCCTATAGTATTAGTTGACAAGAAAAAAGATTATGCGTTGACTACCGTGCCATTAATAAAATCACTATGAAAGATAAGTATCCCTTGCCACTAATAGATTCTCAAATTGATGCCTTATCAAATCATGAGTATTTTACTACCATAGATCTGCGAAATGGATATTTTCATGTTCCGGTTAACGAAGACTCAAAAAAAATAACGCAGTCAGTTGCCACAATGGTTTATTCGAATACAATTTTATGCCTTTTGAACTTACTAATAGCCCAGCAACATTTCAGAGATACATGAACAAAATATTCGAACCATTATATATACATCTTAATAATGTTCCAAACAATCGACGACACGGATTGTCGATACGACTTGATAAATGCCAATTCTTAGTCATACAAGACGGAAGCGTGAATAAGTTTCCAACGCCTACAAATGCAAAGCAAGTTCAGAGGTTCCTAGGACTGGCCGGATACTTTCGGCGATTTATTCCCGCCTATTCCTCTGTAGCGAGACCTTTTTCTCAATTAACAAGAAAGGATCAATAATTCGATTTCGTACCGACACAACTAGAAGCGTTCGGGAACCTGATCGAGACATAAAGCTGCACACGGATGCAAGTTCCTATGAGTTCGGCGCTGCGTCAATATGATCAAAAACTTCATCCATTACATGTCGTCAACTATGACAGAAGCTGAATCAAGGTATAACTTTTTTGAGTTAGAGATGCAAGCAACCGTACGAAGCGTTGGGATATTTAAACCATATCTTTTAGGCATTTCTTTCAAATTAGTAACCGACTAACTTTTTAAAACTTGTTCTATCGAAACGAGAAATCAACCCAAGAATGTATCGTTGGTCTGTACTGTTAGAAGATTTCAATTATACAATTGAACATGGACTATCGAGAAATATGCAGCACGAAGACGCCTTGAGCCGCACTACAATGATTGTTGACTGCAAAAACCCTGAGAATGAGTTACGATTTTTGAAACTTTTACAACAACGTGATCCGGATATAAAGTGTAGCATTGAAGCTATCGAATCTGAGAGCCTAACAATCGACAGCAATTTCACGTTGAAGAATGGTATTTTATGTTATAAAACAAAAGATAATATTTTATACGTGTGTCCAAGAAGCATGTGTCACAATATTGTTCGAGCTGCACACGATGACAACGCGCATATCGGATTGGAGAAATAGTGTGCGGGCGTTTACCAGGCGTCACCTCACGGGCACTAATTGCTGGCGTGGAAAGTGCACCACAGGGGTAAATTTAGTGCCATTTAAAATTCGAAATATTTGGCGTCGGTCGGGATCGAACCCGGTTCCCCAGAAAAACTGTACAAATTCTACGAGAATCATATTGGTTTCCAAAACTAAGACGGTATGTTGTAAAATATATGAAGCATTGTATAAAATGTTTATCCAACAACCCAGACAATGGTAATTCTACAGGCCATTTAAATAGTATCCCAAAAGGTAATCAGCCTTTACTTACCCTACATTTTGCGCTGTAAACATCTTTAAAGTTTGATGACAAGTTCATTTGACATTTACAACGTTGACATCCTATGTTGCAATTTATCACAAGAGCCTAGCCTGCTGTCCCTGAAGATACACGATGTCTTCCGAGTGGAAAATTAAACTCGTTTTTTGAGATTTTCTTTTTAAATCCTGACGAAAACAATACCTAGTGCACAAAACTCGAGTCCTTATACTTGTTTTTTAAACTTATTTTAAAAACTAATATAACGACCCGGGTTTTGCGGGCGCTTAGAACATACATTGTGCTCCTTCGAGGCTGGCAGAGCTCTGATGACTAGACTCTCTCAACAGTACTGTGTGTATCATGTATAACTAATATCCATACTCATACATTAATAACAATAGAAACTATTGGATCTTAGCTGAAACTCGCGATATATGTTAGGAAACATATTGTAGCCGGCACCACTGAGTGTAGCGAGCACGCGACCGACGTTACTGGTCGGATAGATGTGGATAGATATAGACCAGTCGGCGGGCTAATTACTGTAGGTGCAGCTGTGTAAACAGATAGAAAGATAAATTTAATTACTCGCGCTCGCCTGATTCTTCTGGATGTATGAGAGCGGGTATATAAAGCGGTAAACAGCTCTGGGAGAAGTAGTAATAGTATTTTTTGGTCTGTGCAATAATGTGACCCGTACCATATTCGCACGTTCTTACCCTGTATCTTTTAATGGTCAAAAAAATATATATTTTAGTATTTGCATCTCTTTAAGCTGAGATGTTTTTCAATAAAATGGTATGCACCGTTTTGAAGTTACTGTGAGAAATATGGCATTTATAGGAAACATGTTTGTATGAAAGTGCAATCTTTGATTGCGTTTATCTCAAGTTTGATATGGTCAATTGATTTTCACCAATAAGAAAATTTGTAGATATTATTGTTCTGTGCATACAGTTAAAATTTCATAAGATTCCTACGAAACGTATTTCTCACGAATACTACCTTAACATCCTCGAATGTTAAGACGTACTTACATTCCTTGTAGCTTAATAACTATTATAAGCCAGTAAAAAGCTGAACTAATTTTGTTATTAACAATGTTATTGACAGTTTCTTTAGTTCTGCGGTAAACCAATTTACGAGTAGATTATTATTAACAATGTTACGTCCAAAAACAACTTGTAAGTTATCATAAATTTGCTATCAACATCCTTTGATCTTCTAGATTCTAGACTAAGTTAATGGAAAAAGTAACAAATGCTAATAAATGTTTTAATCAAAGTTATTAACATTTTTAGTTACGTTCAAAAAGGCTGCTAATTAGGGTTGCCACCTTTTAAAAACTGGAATGGAGGACACGAAGGAGAACATAAAGAATTACGGGAAAATATAAACTCAATAAACAATTATTACATTACCTATACCGATAGTTTAAGTACTCGCTTCTCGCACAAAATTTAAAAATGAAATAAATATAAAATTGTGTATCCAACACGGCGTGTATCAGCGCCTACTAAAATATAGGGATGCAAACGATACCGATATATCAGCGATATTGTCTCATAGCCGAAATATCGGAATCAGCGATATTGTCTTTTAGCCGAAATATCGGAATCGGCGATACCTACTCGTATTTGTTGGTACACCGATACATTTCGAATTTCGCGTTTCCAACAAACCATTTAAAGTCATTGTGATATGCGCTAAAATTCCCAGCATTTTGTTTCATTTGACTAACGGTCTAGCATTGAAGTCGAGAGAT
>OY720458.1:30295712-30300476 GCA_963082715.1 Harpalus rubripes | reverse complement strand
ACACATACGTACATACGTACATACGTACATACGTACATACGTACATACGTACATACGTACATACGTACATACGTACATACGTACATACGTACATACGTACATACGTACATACGTACATACGTACATACGTACATACGTACATACGTACATACGTACATACGTACATACGTACATACGTACATACGTACATACGTACATACGTACATACGTACATACGTACATACGTGCATACGTGCATACGTACATACGTACATACGTACATACGTACATACGTGCATACGTGCATACGTGCATACGTACATACGTACATACGTACATACGTACATACGTGCATACGTGCATACGTGCATACGTACATACGTACATACGTACATACGTGCATACGTACATACGTACATACGTACATACATACGTACATACGTACATACGTACATACATACGTACATACATACGTACATACATACATACATACATACATACATACATACATACATACATACATACATACATACATACATACATACATACATACATACATACATACATACATACATACATACATACATACATACATACATACATACATACATACATACATACATACATACATACATACATACATACATACATACATACATACATACATACATACATACATACATACATACATACATACATACATACATACATACATACATACATACATACATACATACATACATACATACATACATACATACATACATACATACATACATACATACATACATACATACATACATACATACATACATACATACATACATACATACATACATACATACATACATACATACATACATACATACATACATACATACATACATACATACATACATACATACATACATACATACATACATACATACATACATACATACATACATACATACATACATACATACATACATACATACATACATACATACATACATACATACATACATACATACATACATACATACATACATACATACATACATACATACATACATACATACATACATACATACATACATACATACATACATACATACATACATACATACATACATACATACATACATACATACATACATACATACATACATACATACATACATACATACATACATACATACATACATACATACATACATACATACATACATACATACATACATACATACATACATACATACATACATACATACATACATACATACATACATACATACATACATACATACATACATACATACATACATACATACATACATACATACATACATACATACATACATACATACATACATACATACATACATACATACATACATACATACATACATACATACATACATACATACATACATACATACATACATACATACATACATACATACATACATACATACATACATACATACATACATACATACATACATACATACATACATACATACATACATACATACATACATACATACATACATACATACATACATACATACATACATACATACATACATACATACATACATACATACATACATACATACATACATACATACATACATACATACATACATACATACATACATACATACATACATACATACATACATACATACATACATACATACATACATACATACATACATACATACATACATACATACATACATACATACATACATACATACATACATACATACATACATACATACATACATACATACATACATACATACATACATACATACATACATACATACATACATACATACATACATACATACATACATACATACATACATACATACATACATACATACATACATACATACATACATACATACATACATACATACATACATACATACATACATACATACATACATACATACATACATACATACATACATACATACATACATACATACATACATACATACATACATACATACATACATACATACATACATACATACATACATACATACATACATACATACATACATACATACATACATACATACATACATACATACAGACATACATACATACATACATACATACATACATACATACATACATACATACATACATACATACATACATACATACATACATACATACATACATACATACATACATACATACATACATACATACATACATACATACATACATACATACATACATACATACATACATACATACATACATACATACATACATACATACATACATACATACATACATACATACATACATACATACATACATACATACATACATACATACATACATACATACATACATACATACATACATACATACATACATACATACATACATACATACATACATACATACATACATACATACATACATACATACATACATACATACATACATACATACATACATACATACATACATACATACATACATACATACATACATACATACATACATACATACATACATACATACATACATACATACATACATACATACATACATACATACATACATACATACATACATACATACATACATACATACATACATACATACATACATACATACATACATACATACATACATACATACATACATACATACATACATACATACATACATACATACATACATACATACATACATACATACATACATACATACATACATACATACATACATACATACATACATACATACATACATACATACATACATACATACATACATACATACATACATACATACATACTTACATACATACATACATACATACATACATACATACATACATACATACATACATACATACATACATACATACATACATACATACATACATACATACATACATACATACATACATACATACATACATACATACATACATACATACATACATACATACATACATACATACATACATACATACATACATACATACATACATACATACATACATACATACATACATACATACATACATACATACATACATACATACATACATACATACATACATACATACATACATACATACATACATACATACATACATACATACATACATACATACATACATACATACATACATACATACATACATACATACATACATACATACATACATACATACATACATACATACATACATACATACATACATACATACATACATACATACATACATACATACATACATACATACATACATACATACATACATACATACATACATACATACATACATACATACATACATACATACATACATACATACATACATACATACATACTTACATACATACATACATACATACATACATACATACATACATACATACATACATACATACATACATACATACATACATACATACATACATACATACATACATACATACATACTACATACATACATACATACATACATACATACATACATACATACATACATACATACATACATACATACATACATACATACATACATACATACATACATACATACATACATACATACATACATACATACATACATACATACATACATACATACATACATACATACATACATACATACATACATACATACATACATACATACATACATACATACATACATACATACATACATACATACATACATACATACATACATACATACATACATACATACATACATACATACATACATACATACATACATACATACATACATACATACATACATACATACATACATACATACATACATACATACATACATACATACATACATACATACATACATACATACATACATACATACATACATACATACATACATACATACATACATACATACATACATACATACATACATACATACATACATACATACATACATACATACATACATACATACATACATACATACATACATACATACATACATACATACATACATACATACATACATACATACATACATACATACATACATACATACATACATACATACATACATACATACATACATACATACATACATACATACATACATACATACATACATACATACATACATACATACATACATACATACATACATACATACATACTTACATACATACATACATACATACATACATACATACATACATACATACATACATACATACATACATACATACATACATACATACATACATACATACATACATACATACATACATACATACATACATACATACATACATACATACATACATACATACATACATACATACATACATACATACATACATACATACATACATACATACATACATACATACATACATACATACATACATACATACATACATACATACATACATACATACATACATACATACATACATACATACATACATACATACATACATACATACATACATACATACATACATACATACATACATACATACATACATACATACATACATACATACATACATACATACATACATACATACATACATACATACATACATACATACATACATACATACATACATACATACATACATACATACATACATACATACATACATACATACATACATACATACATACATACATACATACATACATACATACATACATACATACATACATACATACATACATACATACATACATACATACATACATACATACATACATACATACATACATACATACATACATACA
>OY720458.1:30238212-30288212 GCA_963082715.1 Harpalus rubripes | reverse complement strand
TTGAAAGCCTATATTTAAAAAATGATACTGTTAATAACACGAGTTATTCGAAGCTTACGCCCGGTGTTTTTCCAGCTTAAGCAAGATTCTCTCCCATTCCCTATCCCCATCTCTAAAACATAATTAATCAAATGCATTTAGCGCGTGCACACACGGAACGGTGTCCAAGTCGCTTATTTTTACCGAAACTAAACCAATTCACCTCGCAGCCGATACATCATAAGCTCAAGTAATTTTCCACCAATACTAACGTTATTCAGCGCTGAGCTGAATTCGTATAAGATATATTCATGAGTACATGGGTACATGGCTAGATGGGCGGGTAAAACCTTCGTTGACTTAGCAATGTTTTACCTTCTGGCTAGTCTAGGCGTTTTATAAATGACGAACAGCTTACTTGGCTTGTGTATTTCTCTAAAAATTACAACAAAAACCTAATCTAGCACACGTAAGTCACGCTTGGAAAACTCGGACCAAGTTTTGTGCGTTAGGTTATGTTATTGTTGTTATATTTAGAGAAATAAATATACCATTCCTGTCCACACAAATGAGACCTTATGACTGGTCAGGACCAGACTGCGATTCCTTTGTCAGTACGCAAGGTACACCGTTATTTAAATTAAAGCTAAGCGACATGGCTAAACATTTTTCTGCTAATTCAGTCTGATTTCCGACCTAGTGTTTACTGTATGCCAGCATCGCGCATATGTTCAGAAGAGTCTAGTCGTCAGAGCGACAGAGCCCCGAAGCAACACAATGTGTGTTCCAAACGCCCGCAAAACCCGGATTGTTATATTAGATTTTAAAATTAGTTTAAAAAACAAATATAAGGACACGATTTTTTTGCATTAGGAATTCTTTTTGTCGGGATTTTTTGAAAAATTCATTAAATATGAATCTACTTTTCCACTCGGAAGACATCGTGTATCTTCGGCGTCCTTGGCGCTCTGACGATTAGTTGGGAGCATATCACAATCCATACTTCTCACAGCTCATACTCTTCACGATTCATACTTCTCACAAGCCATACCCATCTCGGGTCCTCTCGGTAAAGTTCGATATACACTCGGAAAAAATACATATGCAGTAAAAAGATACGTTCAACATTACGAGAATAGAAGTCTCTCTAATTTCTTAAAAGAAATTTATATAGCGATCTGTCAGATACTTAAAAAAATATTATTACATTTTAAATACTTTTGGAATTGAATGAAGATGTAATATAGTATTCAACAATTAATAAAATGATAAGGTAGGCAAATATTTGTAGTACCTATACAAATATAATAAATAAATACATACAACAAATATATCTTCCACCGATAATATTCTAACACAGAAAATTGTATATGATTATGTAGCATTAGAAGCAGGCAGTCCATTAGTACGAATACTGTAAAACTGGAACAAAACTATCTGAAATTTCCGTTTCTTATATTCTTATCGATGTGTAAATACCTTGAGATTCTGCTTGCAGTAAATAGATGATTACAGACAATGTTACAGGTTTTGTACTCGTCTTTCGGTATAGTAGCTCACCAATTTTACAAAACACAGTATTTTAAAGTTTATTTCTCCAATGAGCTAAAAACAGAACATCAGAACCTTATAGCTGTGCACTGCATAAGTATATAAATAAATTAACGTACTGTTCTTAGAAAAATTTCGCTGTTGAAAATTAAATGCTACCACGACAACATCCATCAGCTGGTTACTTAACCAGATGATATTCCAATATTTGTGAAAATGGCATGTGATCTTCTAATTTTTGTAATGTGTCACTTATTTAACTGTTTATTGTGATTATTATTAGTATAATATATTCTTTATTCTATTATTCTTAAAATATTGTTAAAATCTCAATAAAACTAATGGAAACATATCATATCCGTATCACCAGATTGTTAATTTTATACTTAAGGTTGAAGATCTGTCACCTTGCATAAAATTTTAGTTGAGTAATGCGGATGTCAAATCTTTTTCCGATAGAAAACGAAGCGTGTTCGGCTGTCGTCGTAGTATGACTTATGAGAAGTATGAGTTATAAAAAATATAAGGCGTGATATGTACTCGATTAGTCGAGTGCGTGCCAGTCGTGATACTCCTAATGCTAGACGTACTAAAGTTATCCCCACCGCAAAACCCGACCACACAATGCTACAAATAATAATGTGGGACGAATAGAGACAGGATGAAGAGTATTCTGAGCGTATGAACCATTCATTGTAGGTCGCTATATAACCGTGCCCATGTCGCATTTCGCTTATTAAAATATAGATGGTTATACATTAACTTTAAAATTTCGTGATTACATTTTAATTTTTTCCAACCATAAAAATATAATCAATTTAAAATTAAATAAATAATATAAATAATAAACACGTTTTATAAATAATATTTTATTCAATTTAGTAATAAATTATTTTCTTTTCTTAGTAGGACTTATTCATATAAAGAAACGATACATTATACATTAAATTCTAAGGTAATTTATAAACAGATAACAGATATTTATTACATTCTTCATTTCTAATATATGAGTCTTTGAATTTATACAAATCAATTTTCTGAAATTACTTCCAGGCTTCTTATACTGTTTTCTGCTGTTTTGACAAACGACAAAAAAGACTCTTTATTGACTTGATGCACAAAGTTTACAAAAAAGACATTTATTACCAGAGAAAACACACAAAATTGACTACTCAAAAAAAAAACCTATCAAATCCTACTTCAATTCTCCGTCAATAATGCAGTTCTCATATGATTATTACATTATATATTTATACTATGTTATACAATAGACCTTTTCAATTTAAAAAGATAGAAGATATGCGCAATGGGGATCTGCGCATAGTAAGAACAAATGAGACAAATTGTATCTAAAAAAAATAGTCGTAAAATTTGAGAAAAATCTCAGACAACTTTAAAAAAACTTCGAAATTAGTTGCAAAAGCTTTTATTGAAGCTAAAAGGTCCAATGATGCAAATTTTCACCGAGAATTCAGGCATTTAAATGACTGCAATATATTAAATGTTTCGTTTGACAGCCCACCTGGCAGTTGTTTGCGCCATTTTCTTACTATTTGCAGCGATAGAAAGAGATATCCGTTAAATTGAAAAGGTCTATTGGCTGCATACATTACGCAATAACTGTAACAACATACCGATGAAATCACTCATATTTGGAAAATAATATTATAACTTTTAGCTTATATCAGACAAACAGATCATACCTCAGACCAAACATAAATTAGACTCCGCATACTACCATTTGTTGTGAAGTAGTAACTTAAATGGGCGTGCCAAGCTAGCTAGTGGCGTTCATGAAATGCGGGTTGCATTTTCGATAGTTTTAAAATGATGTTGAATAATTTATTGATCAAACAAAATATAATGTGAAGCCTACACAAAAAATATAAACACCGCACATAACCTTCCAAAATCGCATTGGAACGTAGAACAATAATAACAAACTGGCAGACAACACGCCGTGCAAAACAAACACCTTGCTCCGTCCTGTCCCTACCTAACCCCTCACCCGGCAAGGAATGGCTTCACATCACAACAAATCATTGCGCAGTATAGGAAATGCGGCGTCTAATTTATGTTTGGTCTGAGGATCATACACTTCGAAACTGATGACGTCAAAATCGAGCGGGAATTACAAAACCCGAAATATTCTTGAAATATGTATCCGGTTTGTAAGTGTGGAAGGTTTAAGAAGTTTTGATCACAATGCGGCCATAAAATCATTGCCGTTAAGATTCATTTGCACAATTATTACATTTGATTTTCTTTGGAACTAAAATATACTTGAACATGTAAACCAGGTCTAAGAACATAAATAAAAAAATAATGTAATAATGTAACATAGCGGAAAAAGTAATAAGAGAGCATCAAAATATATTAGCATGATGTTAATTTAGAAAAACTAGTTAATTATACTAACGAAAATAAATTGTTTTACCACAAGTTAGAATTAATAGTTATTTATGAGGCAAGAAGTGTGTAAGACAGTCAAGAAAACTTAGTCAGGCCGAGTGGAAGAATTTTCTGAAGTGATTTATGTAATTAACACACATGTGCCATACAAAATTTTATCGAACACCCCTCCAAATGGTTTAAAACGTTCTAATTTGACATTTCGAAATGACATTTAATAAAAAAAGTGCAATAGGCCTGGCCAGTAACTATAATGTTTAAATATTAAATGTTTATCTCACGTTGCTAATAGCAGCGTGACTTTTTTTTCTATTTTGGTTCTTTAATATGTACTTTATAAAACTCATTTGAATGTCATAAAGTACTTCTTTATGACATCCAAATGAGTTTCATAAAGTACATATTAAAGAACCGAAATAGAAATTCCTGAACATGAAATAACGTATATTTTTTAATATTTTTTGACAAATGGACCAAAATAGAAAAAATAGTATAAAATACACGTTTCATGAGACATTTCAGTGCACTTATCCTCTTACAAAACTCGCGGCAAGCCGCTCGTTTCTAACAAAGACACGTGCGCTAAAATCATGTCTTATGAAACTCATATCTTAATGTACTATTAGTTCACTAGCGACTTATGAAAAGCTTTATTTGTTTCAATCACTATAGTTATAGCGTTATTATTAGATGGTGTGATGTGTGATGGTGTTGGATAATACAATTAATATAAGTATAACAAATTAATATTGCCATTAATAATAATACTTTATTTCACAGCATGTATATCGAAATCGTCAAGAATAATATAAAAAATATAAATACAAACACAGAGGCTTATATCTACATCCCGTTAGAGATCAAACATAAATTATGAAATGCACTCAAAAATTCATTTGTCATAAAAACAATGGTTTATCAAATATGATTTAAATTTTTTTAAAAATATTTTTAAATTAGTAGGTACATGACTTAATTTCACTTGTTAGTTTATTAAATGCTTTCAGACCTTTAATATGGAGAGCTGTTTCAGTAATTTTATATTTAGTTTTTGATATATGGAATTTATTTTTCTGACGAGTGTTTAATTTAATTCAAAACACGTCTTATTGCAATAAATGAACTTGTACACTTCATAGATGTATAAACAAGTGACAGTTAATATTTTATATTTTTTGAAAAGTAATCTACAAGAAAAATCTCGAGCTACTTTTATCATAACCCGAAGAATTCTTTTTTGAGAGATAAAAACCCCATGCCCCGCAGCCGAAGCACCCCAAAATCAGATACCATATCATATCACAGATTCTACCTTTGCATGATCAAATAAAATTAACTATTCTTCGGTGAAAACTTTTTTTAAATGCCTAAATTGAAAACACCGAATTGAGTTTTGTTTCTATATATACTCCTTAAAAATTCCAAATTAAATTTTCGTTCATAAGCATACTTAGAAATTTAGTTTCATGAATCCTAGATACCTTGCTGTTATCTATAACAATATCTAAATTAAGGTTATTGTTAAATTGACGATTATGGAAGCGCATATAATGCGTTTTAGATTTATTAAAAAATAAATCATTCGCACAAAACCAATTGGATAATTTTTTTTTTCAGTGAGTTTACTCATGCGTCCGATATTATGATTGAGGCGTCGTCTGCATACATTGTCAAACAGCAATCATTTTCAAATATCGTACAGAGGTCGTTAATGTATAATAATAATATGAACAAAGTTCGAGATATGACACCACCTTGGGGAACCGCAACATTCATAGTTGTATAATCTGAATTTACTTCATGTGTTATATTGTTTTCTTTATATGTTAATGTAACAAAATGTTTTCTATTTTCCAAAAAAGAAGATATCCATTTCAGAGGTGCCCTTCTGATTCCGTAATTACTCAGTTTAGAAAGCAGAATGCCATGGTTTACACAGTCAAAGGTCTTAGTTAGGTCACAAAATAATCCTAGTGGTTTTTCTTTATTTTCAAGTTTTTCCATAATATTTTCCAGCGAAAACTGTACTGCATTTATAGTAGAGCATTTTCCCTAAATCCAAATTGATTAGAAGAAATAACTTTATACTTTGACAGCAAAGTATTTAACCATTTTAAGAAAGCACACTCGTAAATTTTAGAAAAAACAGATGAAAGTGCAATTGGCCGATAATTATTACAGTCGTGTAAACTACCATTTTTATGAATAGGTTGTATTTTGCTTATTTTGAAACACTCCGGAAAAATTCCAGTGTCAAAAGATAGATTTATAAAATACAATAGAGGTTTAATATGACTGGTATAATACATATGATTAAAAAGTATGGGCTATTATCAGGTCCTGTAGAATTTTTATTTTTGATTTTGGATTCAATTAAATGTATCAGTTCATTTTCTGTATAGGGATAGAGTTAAAAACTATTTGACTGTGCAGCCATGACATTCTGTTGGCTATTATTATTTTTGGGCAACTGACTTATTACCTTAGAAGATGCAACTCTAAAAAACAGTTGAATTCATATGCTCTGTCCTTAGCAAACATCAAGGAGACTGCGACCGATTTATTTACTGATGGCTTAGTATTTGAGATTTTCTTTATCACTGTCCATGTGCTTTTACTTATATTATCTGAAATAAAGATCTTTCTTTGGAAATATTGTCTTTTTGTCATGGCGACCAGAATTACATGTTTGCGTGTGGCCTCATTATACAAATACTTGAATTCATTACATTATTCTTGTTACTGAAATAAAGAAAATAAATTACTACTAGATTTACTAATAAGTTCATTATACCATTTTTTATCATTTTTCACTTTATATATTTTTAATGGAAAATTAGTATTAAACTAAAAATTGAACGAGCCATAAAACGAATTTAAGTCTTCTTTTCCATACACATCACTCCAGTTTTCTGAAATAAGTTCATTAATAAAACAATTTATGTGTGTTTATGGTAAACTCTACGTGCATATTTATTATGCCTGTCATTGCAGTTAAAACTCGTTGTTGTTAAGACAGTTTTATGGTCTGCGACAATATTTTCTTCATTCCCTAATATATCTTACATTTATTTTTTATTTATATTCTTATACCTGCTTAATATCGTCAAATACATTTAGTTCTAAAGAAAGTAAAATATAATAATTGTTTAAATGAATCGTAACAGCAAATATATTAATGACGTCAAGAAAAAAACACTAATGCATAATTGTTAAATAAAATATTCTTTTTGGAATTAAATTTACTGAACATTTCATAATATTCCTCACGCTTTCTTTATATTCAGCATTTCAAATTTGAATTGAAAAATTGCGCAGTCCACTTGGCGCATGGCAAGTGAATTCCTGAAATGGTCCATCTGTGTGATATAACCAGGAACTTCCAGTATTTTTTTCCAAATATGAGTGACTTCATCTGTATGTTGTTACAGTTATTGCGTAATGTATGCAGCCAATTGTATAATATAGTATAAATAGATAATGTATTAATCATATGAGAACTGCATTATCGACGGAGACCGAACTGAAGTAGGATTTGACAGGTTTTTGTTTTTAGTTGTTAATTTTGTCTATTTTTCTCTGGTAATAAATGTCTTTTCTATTGTAAACTTTGTGTATCAAGTCAATAAAGGGACTTCTTTGTCATTTATCCAACAATAACTGACGATGAAGAGCAGAAAATAGTATAAGAAGCGTAAAAGTAATTTTATAAAATGGAATTATATAGGATTCAAAGACTCAAGATTATATAATAATAGCGCTTATTGCCCAACAGTTACAAAAACTAATAACAGGACAAAAAGAAATACATAAAAGTACATCAAAAATAAATTATAATTACAGCTCATTTCACAAAATAGACAAAACTTACTTCTACACATGAGCTTAAAAGATCTTTCTAATTTTAAACAAAACGAGAAATGACAGCTAACCTGCATTTTTATATATGCTGGTGAAAAGAATACATATGATATAAAAATATCAATCAACAATCACACAGATTTTATACATTGAATCAGAGTAGATAGAGATACATTAAAACTGTCAACATCATTTGCTAATCCATTGAAGTTACTGCACCGTCTATTGATAGGCGCTTTCAGCAAAATGTTAGTACGACTATAAGAGCAGTAAAAAGTATTACTAGAACGTGATGAGAGTCTGGCACCTTAGATAAAAGTGTGGGACAGTCAATAAGTTTACGTAGTATGGGGAAATGAGCGTTATAAAATCTTAGCAATGAAGAATGTGATAATTATCTGTTATCCGTTTATAATTTACCTTAGGATTTAATGTATAATGTTTCGTTTCTTTATATGAATCAGTCCTACTAAGAAAAGAAAATAATTTATTACTAAATTGAATAAAATATTATTTATAAAACGTGTTTATTATTTATATTTACTTAATTTTAAATTGATTATATTTTAGTAGAAAAGAGGGTCCGAGAGCCAGTCACCTCAATGCAATAGACAAAGACAGACAATCTTGGATAAATGGAGTTTGTGTAAGAGCGAGGGTAGAAAGAGAATTGAATGAGATGGGTTATGCAGAGTCTGAACGAATCAGATTTACTGGTCAAGCAGGCGGTGGTCGCGGAGGCAATCTGTGATACGTGTATTCTGGTATTGTACTAACGTGCAAAGGACGAAACTTTAAATAATAGATGGAATTATATTTTACAAATTTATTATTTTAATTTATTATAGTTACATTGCATATTATATATTCTATACAATAATTGTTAAGAGTTATATTAAACTATTTTTTGAAATCCATGAATTATGTTTATTACCAAATCCTAGCCACTTGACAAAGTATTTATTTCCTCGTTTTTGTAGAATTTTTTCAACTAAGTAAGTATTAGGATATTTTGTCTTCTGTAACTCGTCTTGATAAAATCCACCTTTAATGCGGTTTCCTTCCAAATCTTGTATTATAAATGTTACAGGTATTGTATGTTTTACTTCAGCTATTCTAAATACTTCTGTAGTCCAGTTTGGAGTATATCATTTTTCAAACACATGTTTATGCTTACTTATTCTGACATGATCACCCACTTGAAATAACGTTGGTTTCAACTGATGGTGTCTTTTATTATGATAGGCTGGATTGTGTGTATCTTTTTTAACTGCTGACGGTTTCATTTATATAGTACGATGTTTGGAATTATTATATTCTTCAACCAGATTATTGAGAATATCTATCCATTTATAGGATCCTCTAGAACTAAATTCTTTCCACATTTTGCTTTTTATCGTTCGATTCCAGCGTTCAACTATGCTTGCTTTTAAATGTGAAAATGTAGAGTAATGATTAATTTGATAATCGGACATTAGTTTTTTAAAATCCTTATTAAAAAACTCCTTGCCATCATCTATTTGTAGATTTCTTGGTACACGTCCACTTGAAAAAATTATTTTGATACCTGTAGATACATCTGTTGCTGATTTTGTGGCGACAGGAATCGCCCACGCATACTTTGAATAGGTATCAATAACAGTAAGCATAAACTTGATATTATTATTTTTACTGGCATATGTTTTTCGACGTGCTGGCTTGTGTAGTTCATTGGTTATTATACGTTTTATATTTCTCATTGTTTAAAACTAACATGTTTTAAATGAGAGGAATTTGGAAAATATTAACTCCTTGAGATAGCAACCCGCTGCACATGGGAATAGAACGGTTAACCCGCCCTGACTCTATTTCAATAAGTCAATAAATAAATGGAAATAACTGTTTCTGTTACTTGGAAAAATTAGTTATATGTTTTACGTGTTTAAGTTTAATTTTAGTATTGTTTGAAATAGCTGTAGTATCTTAAACTATTTATTAATATTAATATTATTGCATCTGGCTTCACGCGAGTGCGCGCGCACCCACACGCCCAGCGTACAGCTGCTACAGCGTTGGTCGACTGCGCTGAACTCAGACTGTGTCTGGCTTGCAAACGGTAAACACGTATCGCGTCGTCGTCCGCGAGAGTGGTTTTTCCACCATTTTGCATAAAACTTTCTGATTTTCATATGGTCAGTAAAGTAATTGGTTGTTTAATTATCGTACGCGTAGCTTGATTAGCCTAACACGACTAATTCAAGGAGTATCGTTCGGTTTTCATTTAATTTGGTACTTTATAGTCCGCGAATACTTTCCGGCGCCAATTTATGCAGCTAATAGACACATCTCAGGAATCAATTGTAAAATCGAACTGTACAATTTGATTTCTCACGGGAATTCGTGTTGTTAGGGATTTGATTCATATTTCCTTGGGTGAATTCATTATTATTTCTTTGTAAACCTGTTTACACAAGTTCACCTTCGAGTGACGTCATTCACAGCGCATCTGCTGTTATTGTCGACTAGGTACATTCAATGCAACAAGTTTTGCATTCTAGTTGGTTGTTATTAAGTTCATTTAGAGTTCTTAATATTGTTTAACTACATTTGTTTGTTCATACACTTATGAAATGATTTAGTTAGTTCAACAAATATCGTATTTGTTCTATCTTTGGTTTATTATTGTTTATGTCACTTGTATTCAATACGCTATCACATATCTCTCAGAATTGTATTTCAGTTGTTTGTTATTTGTTGCAATTATATTTAGCACGTTTGTTAGTTCGTAAAACTATCTGGTCCTTCGTTGGTTGTTAATTAGTACGTTTCACAAATTAATATTATCCCGTATATTGGCCAAGTCCAGTGATGTGAACCAGCTATCGAAGGTTGTAATTATTTTGGTTTACATATAGTTTTGTTTTATTCATTGAATTTAACATCAAACACATTGTTGTTGCTTCTAGACCGGATTCGCTGATCTAGAGACATCGCATTTGGGCTTGCGAGCAGGATCAAAACATTTTGGTTCTTCTAGACCGGATTCGCTGGTTTAGGGTTTGAACGTTTGGTCCTTCGAGCCACTAGGTCCTTAATACTTAGTCCTTCGCACCGGAGGGACGCAACATTTGATCGCTTCGAGCCGGATTTGGCGGTATTTGGAGATAATTATTGTTTCTAGTTACATTTGATCGTTTCGAACCGGATTTGGCGGTATTCGGAGATAATTATTGTTTCTAGTTACTTTGGTATTAGTAATTGCATTTAATAACACACTGTAAAATGGCTAAACTACTACTCGAACAATTAGAGGTTGTGACAGAACATATTCGTCGTCTATCAGTCTATTCTTCAGAGACTGATGAAAAAAGTAAAGTGAAATTTGAAGTAACTTTTCCGTCTCTCGCAGCTTGGGAACAAGAATTCAATCGTACTTATTGTGAATATTCTTCAAAGTTAAAACAAACCAAAAATCCCGACGAGGATATATTGGCAGAAATTTCCCGAGTTAAGAAGTTGTTTAATGAAATAAACGAACTCATTTGCGACATACGTATCAATTACAAACTTATGTTCAATGGAGACACCGGATCACAGGCAGGGTCCGACCGAGCTAAATCAGAATCACATTCGATTCAATCAGCACAATCTTTGCGATATATGCAACCCAGCTTGCCTAAATTGAATCTCCCAACATTCGATGGGGAGAAAACAACTTTTATGAATTTTTACGATTTATTCACACAGTTGGTGATAAATCGGGACAGTTTGTCAGATATTGAACGACTTCAATATCTCAAGTTATCCTTAAAAGGGGAAGCCGCTAGGCTTATTACAAATATCCCCGTCAAAGCTGATAGTTTTGATATTGCATGGAACGCCATCACAGATGAATATTATCGTCCTAGGTTGTTGAGGTAGGTACATCTGAATGCACTCCAAGATGTGCAAAAGGTCAAGCAGGCAGACGCTCCTACACTAAAATCATTGTTGAACACAGCACGCGAAAACATCGCTGCTCTGAAAAATTTAGAGGTTGATGTTGACTCATGTGGGGTCATTTTGGAAAACATGATTTGTCGTAAGCTAGATTCGTCTACTAGACGACAGTGGGAACTAACATTGGATTCTGACTCCAAGCCCACTCATGTAGAGTTAATTGCGTTCTTGACTAAGCAAGTTTCAAGCTTAGAGGTTGAGCCAGACAAACCTGTCAAAACTCACGAGCCAATCAAAAGGCACAAGCCAGCATCCCGAGCGATGACATTGGCAACTAATACGAATTGTCCGTATTGCAGAAAATCTCACTACATCAGTAAGTGTGAAGGGTTTATAGCTCTTAAACCTAAAGGAAGACATGATGCTGCAATTAAACACAAGTTGTGCATCAACTGTCTTAGAATGGGTCACATACGCCCGAACTGTCCTAGTACAGCCACATGCAGAACGTGTAACAAAACTCACCATACGCTGCTGCATTTTGGTGAAAGGTCGAACAAGTCGTTATCACCCAAGCGTGATAAACAATCTGAGCAAACCAATCGTCCGTCATCACCCAAGAGTGATGCAAACTCTCAAGCCAGTAGTAGTAATTCTGAAACTACTACGTCAATGTCTGCTAGGACTTATTCACTAAGTCAACACAGAAAACATACTTCGGTATTACTACCCACTGCAAAGCTGCATATATTTGACAGTGCAGGAAAGGTACATATTGTACGTGCCTTATTGGATACAGGATCGCAGAAATCCTACATCACAAGTCGTTGTGTCCACAATTTAAATCTGTCTATTGAAGCGTGTCAAACAAAGATTATGTCAATCAGTGACACCCACGTCAAGGACACTAGTGGTATTATACATACCAAAATCAAACCATGTCGTAGAGAAACTCCAGTTCTCGATTTGAGTTGCATTGTAATCGACAACATTACAGGCAGAATCCCAGATTATCTAATATCTCGGGATACCTTTAAACAATTTGGGAATATCCAACTTTCGGATCCCGAATGCTATAAATCTCAACGAATAGACATGCTGTTAGGAGCTGACATTTGGGGTCAGGTCATTCGTAACGGAGTTAAGAAAGGAGTCGATGGCACACTCACCGCCATCAAAACAATCTTTGGTTGGGTGATTATGGGAGAATATACCAGCAAGCAAACAAGCAATGCTGTGGTGCCGTATCATACATACACACAAGAAGATACACACGAACTGTTGTCTAAATTTTGGGAATTGGAAAACGTTCCAACTCCATCGGTTGTCACTAAACCGGAGGATAAAATGGTAGAGGATCATTTTGTCAATACTACCCAAAGAGACTCCGAGGGAAAATACACGGTTTCTTTACCTTTTAAACAGTACCCACCAGTACTAGGCAATTCATACAAGAAAGCTTTGTCCATTTGTCACGCACAGCTGACTCGCTTGAGTAAAAGCCCAGAGTTACTCAAGGCTTATGATGCAATATTCGAAGAATATTTGCAAAAGAGTTACGTCACGAGACTTGATGTGCAACCCAATTTGAATGATCAGGATTCGTACTATATTCCACACCATGCAGTAGTTAAACCTGATAGTGCGACGACACCGGTACGCATTGTGTTCAATGCTTCAAAGCCATCGTCTAATGGAAAGTCGATTAATGACTACTTGTATCCTGGTCCGGTACTACAGAAGAGTATATTCACTCTTCATTTGCGAAATAGATTTTATCCTATTTTAATTACGGGAGACTTAAAACAGATGTTCCTACAAATTAGAGTTGTACGCGAGCATCAACGATTTCTAAGGTTCATTTGGAAACCAGCGGATGCCACACATCCTATTGTGTACCAATTCAACACTATCTGCTTTGGTTTGAATTGTTCGCCGTTCTTAGCGTTGCGTACAGTTGAGCAGTTGGCTCAAGACGAAGGGAATCAATATCCCTTAGCAGCTAAAGTCCTGCAAAATGATGTCTATATGGACGATGTTGTGACTGGAGCTGAAGACATTCAGTCAGCACTGACACTGCGCCGTGAACTCACGGATATATTCGAAAAGGGAGGATTCACCCTCCGAAAATGGGCCAGTAATTCTCAAACAATACTGGATGAACTACCAGACAATGCACGCGCAGTGAAAGATGTCCACTTTACTGACGACGAGTCTGTGAAATTGTTAGGTGTCAAATGGGTTTGTAAGTCCGACTGCTACGAGTATACGGTCTCAAAACCCGACGATTTGTGCACCAAAAGAAACATTTTGTCCTGCATTCAAGGATCTATGATCCATTAGGCATTATGTCCCCATTGGTGATGTTTCTTAAACTCATCATGCAAGAGCTTTGGAAATCAAAGGTAGAATGGGATGAAGAACCTCCCGCTCATATTGTCTCGGAGTGGAACTTGTTTCTGAAAGAGATCGATTGTATATCCAACTATTCGATACCAAGGTTATCCTGTTTGGGTTCTAAATTCGATCTTATCGGATTTGCGGATGCCTCCGAGCGAGGCTACTGTGCCGTTGTCTATGTTAGAAGTTATCCAAACGATAAACCAGTGGTGCAATTGCTCTGTGCAAAGACGCGTGTAGCGCCTTTGAAAAAAATTACTATACCTCGTTTGGAATTATGTGCGGCGCATCTTCTCGCCAAACTTCTCGAGAACATTCTCGAAAATATTCCAAAACAACCGGAGGCTGTACATTGCTTCTCGGACTCTATGATAGTTCTTGCCTGGTTGCGCAAAGAACCACACACGCTGAAAACATTTGTGGGTAATCGAGTCGCTCAAATACAAACAAATTTTCCGAGTGAACACTGGCGTCATGTAACGTCGGAACACAATGCGGCCGACGTAGGTTCTAGAGGTCTCAGTCCTCTAAGTTTCAAGACATGTACTCTCTGGATAAATGGACCAGAGTGGTTACAACAACCTTACTCGTGTTGGCCACAAAGTGAAGTGGTTCAACTCTGCTCAGACAGAGATTGCCAAAGCCTAAGTTTGTCTTTAGGGAGACCCTAAGGTGGCCGGTATGTTTAAAACTAACATGTTTTAAATGAGAGGAATTTGGAAAATATTAACCCCTTGAGATAGCAACCCGCTGCACATGGGAATAGAACGGTTAACCCGCCCTGACTCTATTTCAACAAGTCAATAAATAAATGGAAATAACTGTTTCTGTTACTTGGAAAAATTAGTTATATGTTTTACGTGTTTAAGTTTAATTTTAGTATTGTTTGAAATAGCTGTAGTATCTTAAACTATTTATTAATATTAATATTATTGCATCTGGCTTTACGCGAGTGCGCGCGCACCCACACGCCCAGCGTACAGCTGCTACAGCGTTGGTCGACTGTGCTGAACTCAGACTGTGTCTGGCTTGCAAACGGTAAACACGTATCGCGTCGTCGTCCGCGAGAGTGGTTTTTCCACCATTTTGCATAAAACTTTCTGATTTTCATATGGTCAGTAAAGTAATTGGTTGTTTAATTATCGTACGCGTAGCTTGATTAGCCTAACACGACTAATTCAAGGAGTATCGTTCGGTTTTCATTTAATTTGGTACTTTATAGTCCGCGAATACTTTCCGGCGCCAATTTATGCAGCTAATAGACACATCTCAGGAATCAATTGTAAAATCGAACTGTACAATTTGATTTCTCACGGGAATTCGTGTTGTTAGGGATTTGATTCATATTTCCTTGGGTGAATTCATTATTATTTCTTTGTAAACCTGTTTACACAAGTTCACCTTCGAGTGACGTCATTCACAGCGCATCTGCTGTTATTGTCGACTAGGTACATTCAATGCAACAAGTTTTGCATTCTAGTTGGTTGTTATTAAGTTCATTTAGAGTTCTTAATATTGTTTAACTACATTTGTTTGTTCATACACTTATGAAATGATTTAGTTAGTTCAACAAATATCGTATTTGTTCTATCTTTGGTTTATTATTGTTTATGTCACTTGTATTCAATACGCTATCACATATCTCTCAGAATTGTATTTCAGTTGTTTGTTATTTGTTGCAATTATATTTAGCACGTTTGTTAGTTCGTAAAACTATCTGGTCCTTCGTTGGTTGTTAATTAGTACGTTTCACAAATTAATATTATCCCGTATATTGGCCAAGTCCAGTGATGTGAACCAGCTATCGAAGGTTGTAATTATTTTGGTTTACATATAGTTTTGTTTTATTCATTGAATTTAACATCAAACACATTGTTGTTGCTTCTAGACCGGATTCGCTGATCTAGAGACATCGCATTTGGGCTTGCGAGCAGGATCAAAACATTTTGGTTCTTCTAGACCGGATTCGCTGGTTTAGGGTTTGAACGTTTGGTCCTTCGAGCCACTAGGTCCTTATTACTTAGTCCTTCGCACCGGAGGGACGCAACACTCATAATAATTTATGTATCTTCTGGTTGAATAAATAAACTCATCTGATGCTTGAGAAAAGATACGTCTGTAGCGATATTCTTTACACTTTGTAAGTCGTTATTCAAATTACGAATTAACTCGTTAATACGTGTTATCTCTTCTTTAATTGTATTTTTTTGAGTTTGTTCGATAATATTAATATTTTGTAGGATATTATGTTAATCTTGATCCAGTCTATTCACTAGAAATGCCACACAATCTCGTATAAGATGTAGATCGTTTTGTATATTTTTGGCAAACGAACTAATATTCTCGTCTACGTATTTTTTGGATGCAGCGTCGTGAAGACTGCGAGGCAAATTGATGTTAGTTAATCGTTTATTGGTAAAATTTACGTCACCTTCGCTTGTTAATGGAAACTGAAGTTGAACTTTATACGACGAAGGGGTTGAATGTTCACCACCAGAAGTTATATAAAATGGGTCCAAGTAACGTCCAAATTTGTCGATTGACATGATGAAACTGACTTTATATAATGATTTCCTTTTCTCTTAACTCTTCTTCTATTGATGCTATTTCTAAATCAATGCCACTATGACCAATCGCACGTGAAGAATGAAGTAAATAAAGTCGTTCAACTAATTCATTAGGATCGTTCCAGTACTTTAAGTCAATTGGATTTTTAGAAACTTGTATTAAATTTGAGCCACCTTTTCCAGTCACTGGCTGAGATTCAATGTATTTTATAATATTCCTGTATTTGTATAAATTATTCTTTCTAGTCTGTTCCAGTGGTAAGTAATTTTTCTTATGGGCGTTTGTATCGAGAAGAATTGTCTTATAGTTTTGTAAGTCTTCCACTGTATATTCTTTTTTATTAGGTGAATTAAGAAAGAGTAACTGAGCCAAACCTGGTGTTATTTTATATTGATTATTATTTATAATGACGTCGTCATCACTTGTCATAAGCAAGTGTGAGTCACCAATTTTAAAGTCAGTACCAACGCGTCTTACACCATACTGTTTATCTATAATCTTGTTTTGTCCAATGCGAAATAGTAATTGTTTAATATACTTTTGTGTTATCGGTCCAATATGTGTATTAAAATACTGTTCAATTATACCTCTTCCACTTTCCGTTTTAAGTAAAGTATCAAAATGTATTAGATCTGCGATTAATCCTTTAGTGTTTTGTATGATATTTTCATTTGTCATTTGGCCGGTTTCTTTCTTCGGTATATCTATTACAGGAGGAACAGACAGTTTTTGAAGTACATCTGTGAGTGGCTCCACAATGGGTTTATATTGTTTAGAATAAAAATCATTTCTACTATTTTCCCGGTTTATAATACTTCTATATTTACATCGTATATTATCAGCTGTTTTATAAATATCAATAATAACGTTATTATTGACTTTCGCTTTCTTTTTCGATTTATATTTATTGGTCATTATCTTTGAATTTAATGTTGACATACTTGTACAACAGTTCAGTGTGTTCTAGTTGAAAATTTTACATATCGACCTTTATGTACGAATCAAAACCTAAACGATATCGACCGTTATTTAATTCTTTATCTTTATCAATTACTAAGAAATCATATTTGTTCCTATTCCAACATAATGAACATATATCTTCAAATTGAGAAAAATTCATATCTGTATTAACATGATCCGTATAAATATGATATAAATTCATATCATCTTGTTTAAACAGTACAAGTAAGTTTGCATTGTCTCGAATTAAATGTTTTGGAATGTGGGTGTATGTCTGACTCAAATAAAAACAATCAACTAAACTTTGACGTCCCATACTAAAATATTCACGCATAGTATTTTGCTTATCACAGATGACGTCATCGAATATAAAAAGAGAATTCGCTTTCGCGTTATGAGGTTCTGTAATATTATCAGTACTCTGGTACGGAAAATAATAATAAAATGTCTGGAATGCGTTCTAATATTTTTTGAAGTAATTGATATTTTGGTTGATTCGGAGTTTTTGTGTACAATTAAATATTTTTAAATTTTAAACCATTCGGATCAGTAATTAAGCTTATCATTCAATTCGTTTTTCCACAATTTGAAGGGCCACTTATTATACATCTTATTGTATTTGGTAACAAATAACCATGTCCAAGTGATTGTGTTTTATCACTTTCAGATGTAACATTATCAAAATTTTGAATCTTTATTGATAGGGGTTGTTTAATCAACTTCATGATGAACACTGATAGATTTTTATTGCACTTTTTGTATATATATATATATATATATATATATATATATATATATATATATATATATATATATATATATAATATGATGTGTAGGTAATGTTATCTCTTTTCCGTTCGATGAAAATGTCATAGAATTATATATAAATATCATATTATATTTAAGAATTCTCTCAGTTAGTAACAAGCCAAGAATATGTCCAAATCTCGCTATTAATATGCAGGTAACGGTTTGGTCAATTCATTAATCAATCGTCTTCCAATCGAATTACATATACCTGGATATCAGTATTGTGGTCCCGGTACCAAACTTCAGCAACGTTTACAATGAGGTGATCCAGGTATAAATGAATTAAATAAAGCCTGTAAAGAACACGACATAGCATATTCTCAGAATAAAGATAATTTGACTGCTCGTCACGGCGCCGATAAAGTACTAGAGAATAAAGCCTGGTCAAGAGTATTAGCTACCGATTCTTCATTATCGGAAAAAGCTGCGGCGTGGGGTATAGCAACACCATGAAAGTTAAACGAAAATTAGGAATGGGAATGAAAATGGGTGTAATAAATAAAATTAAAAACCGAACATGTAAAAAACCAACTTTAAATACAGTGAAGAAGGTTGCAAAGTTAGCCATTAAATCCAAAGGACAGTCACTCAAACATATGGATGATTTAACGGCACAAGGAATTATAAAAACTGCACTGAAAGCAGCTAAACGTGAAGTTAATAATCACAAACCATCTGTACCTAATATAAGTAAAGACAGAGTAATCCCATTACCCAAAACTGGTGGCATTCTTCCGTTAATACCAATTTTTGCTGGATTATCTGCACTGGGTGCTCTTACCGGTGGGGCAGCGGGAATTGCAAAAACAATAATCTCTGCTAAGAATGCTAAAAAGGAGTTGGAGGAAAATAAACGTCATAACCGTACTATGGAAGCTATAGCCATAGGAAAAGGTCTACAAGTAGCCCCTACCTCTAATGGTTACGGTTTATATCTGACCCCGTATCCAAAAAACCATTAAAGTTGCCGAGAGTGCCGCTAACTAATATAGATTTAGAAAACTATGCTCGTCATTACGAAATACCATATTTTCGTGGGGTTTATATGCTAAATAACTTACCACGCAATCCTGAAATGAATGAATCTGCTATAGTTAATTTGGATGATATGGATGGCAAAGGAACTCACTGGGTAGCTTACAAGAAACGTGGTTATAATGTAATTTACTTTGACAGCATAGGTAACTTACCACCTCCAAAAGAAATAATAGAGTACCTCGGTAATTGTAAAATTTTCTATAATTACAAACAAGAACAAGAGCCTAGCACAGTAATATGTGGACATCTTTGTTTAAAATTTCTTATGAATAAAACTAGTCGCTGATATCACAGAATATCATTTCTATGGTATTATTCGAAACGTCAACTTAATAATGTCTTTAACATTAACATTACATAGTAATAGTTCTATTCTAAATGCGAACTTTTTTCCGCCGATTGAATTAAAAAAAGATACCGAATACGAATTGGGGTTAGTTCTTTTTCAAACAAACAATTCTATACCGAACATAGAAGAAAAAAATAATAGATTACATTATGGAGATTTACACATATATCTGCCAGAATGGCACGAATCAGATATACCTGTTCAGATTATTAAAGTTTCTAATATACGGATAGAGTGTAACATTACAACAGGTTCTTATACAAATGAGAAATTAATGCATACAATCCATGAATTTACCCCAAAGTGTACCACCTGGTTATAAAATAAATGAAATTCTAAACAATATAATTTATCTACCACCGAGTAAACACAATCGACAATCTAACACTTGAAATACTCGATTAAGATGATAACTTAGTCAATTTTCGTGGAGAAGCCATCACAGTAAGATTACATATCAAACCACTTTAACCTTATGATTCTTCAGAAGATAAAAAATAAAAACTCACTACGTAAAGGTTATCCTTTACTGATTCCACGAAAAATAAGAAAATCTGATATTTATAAATACAGATGTTCATCTGAAAAAAATATCAGAAACGTTTCTTCCGTTTCGAAGTTAACAGCAAATAGTCAAAACATCCTGAGAGCTCTTGGATACAAGATAAAACATGAACAGTGCAACAACGTACATCACTGATGATATGTTATCAGTGGACGAAGATACTACGTTCGATGAGTCTATTAACCGCATAGAGTGGCATACACATCAGCCATGTGTGACAACAACTTTTAATAATAACTACGAAATTCGTATTCCAATTCAACAGCAAGATATATACACATTACCAGCACACAGTTTTCTATATATAGAAGGTAAAATTGAAGCTGGTCAACAGGAAGCGGAAGCAGTAATTAAGTTCATCAACAATGGTATTGCCTACTTTTTTGAAGAAGTACGTTATGAATTAAATGGGATCGAAATCGACCGTACAAGAACATTGGGTATAACATCAACTGTTAAAGCGTATACGTCAATTACACCAAATGAAGTACTGTCTTTAGAAAATGCAGGATGGAACATAAAAAATGCTGACCATGCAATTAGTTACAAAGAAAATTTTAATGTATGTATACCACTAAAAATGTTATTAGGATTTGCTGAAGATTTTAACAAAATCATTTTAAATTCACGTCAAGAATTAATATTGGTCCGTTCTAAAACTGATAATGATGCTTTAGTATACACACAAGCAGGCAATTTAAATAATATATTTATAAAACTTAATAAAATCCAGTGGCGAGTACCGTACGTATACGTAGCCAATCCTGAACGTTTATCTTTATTAAAGATAGTTGAACAAGATAAACCTATTCATTTAAAATTTCTAAGTTGGTCAACATATGAGTTTCCTATGTTACCAAATACGTCGAAACATACATGGACTGTAAAAACAAGTGCACAATTGGAGAAACCTCGGTATGTCTTACTAGTGTTTCAAACTGACAGAAAAAACTCTTTAGAAAAGGACGCATCATTATTTGACCACTGTAATATTACTAATGTAAAATTATATTTAAATTCTAAATGTTTTCCTTATGACAATATGAATTTAGATATTGACAGCAATAAATATGCGTTAATGTATGATATGTATAAAAGATTTCAATCATCGTTTTACGGTCGAAGTGGATATGGTGACCCTTTATTTGGTGTTCAGGATTTAAAGAACATAGCACCAGTGTTTGTAATTGATTGTTCAAGACAAAATGAGTCTATAAAAACATCTACAGTAGATATAAGACTAGAATTTGAATCAAAAAATCCAATTCCAAAAAATACATCTGCATATTGCATCATATTGCACGATCGACTCATCGAATATAATCCATTAACAAATATTGTTAAAAAGGTTTTGTAAGAAAAATATAAAACAGTTCACAAGTAACTCTTCATCATATTACATCGTACTGTTCATAAAAATGAAAGAATTTATTATCGATATTCAAGGATATGGAATCAGTAATAATCGTTTTATTTTAAAAGAAAAAGCAATCTTAACAAAAAATGATACGCAATTAATCCACATGTTTGTTTAACCTCCTTGTAAATGGAGTGACGTCAGTTTTTCATTGCGTAAGCAAATATGTTGGTTAGAACGTAATTATCACGGATTATCGTGGGATGATAGATATATAGATTATTATACAGCTCATAATATTATAAAGAGTATATTATCTTGCGACTGCATAATATATTTAAAGGGAAATGTAAAATGAAAACTGATGGAAAAGTTACTTAAAAATAATAACATGTGTACTATAGTTGATTTGGCAGAACATATAAATGACTATGATGAAATGCCACCATCACTACGAATAAACAACAAATATACTTCAAACTTTTCTTGTTTTTCTCATAAAACACTTTCAACACAAAGAAACTGTTTATCAACATGTGCCCTTCGGAATGTATTTACAATTCACGCCTGGTTATCAACAAAACAAGAAGATGATCCATTCTGAATTATATATTTTTCATTATTATTTATATTGTAAAACTATATGTTAATAATACTGTACTTATTATATGTTTATAATAAAAATTTGTATATATTATTTGTTAATTGTATATACTTACCCAGTATACTTTATTTACATTTTTCAGGATTAAAAGGAGTAAAGTAAGTTATAAGGTTTGTAGTCACATATAAAACATACTTTACTTTTGTTATATATTTACGAATTTTCATTATATATTTACATACACACAAAAATCGGTATAAAAAGGAGGTATGATTATGCAATATTACATATGTATATAACATTTTATTTATAACTATCCATTTTATTAGCCAAATGTTTAAATATATTATAATTACTGGGAACATAATACATATATGATTTTAAATCATCTAATATGAAGTTTAGATAAAAAGTCAACATTTCTTTATATATCGTACAAACAATATTATTTTCTTCTTTGAATATAAGTTTCTTTATATTGTCAAGAGATTTTCCGGGCATGAAATAAGCTTGAGTATTAATGTCCCTATAATATTCCCCAAAATTAAGAGAATTAAAATAATTTAGCGTGTCTGACAAAATATCACTTATTTTACATATAAATTGTAGTGATAATTTATCTAACAATATTTCATTTTTCATCCATTTTATACAGATTGAATAATCAGTTTCTAGTCTATGAAATTCAATATTATGTTCCTCGTCACCAGTGCTACTTATTGGCATTACAATACTTTTTATATAATCAACAAAAGCATTCCATTCTGATACATTGAATACAATACTGTTCTGCGATTTATAATTTACAATCTTAACAACGACTTTTACATTTATGGGATAAATTCCCACATACAGAACTTTTTCGTTATTGTTGCAAAGGTTGTAGGCTTGTTGTAGCAATAAGCGAGAAGCATGACTGGTTATCATTATCTGGGCCATTCTGTAAAAATTAATAAATATCAACTATATCTAATATTTGAGTTTATCCTAAAAAAATCATACCTTGTTCTCTATCGATTTTTTATCATCTGCTTGAGATTTTAAAAAGTTGAAAAATTCCTTTTCCTCTTCCTCAAGAAAATCAACGACTTCACTTTCTAATTCTTGCAATAACTTAATTTTCTTGAATTATACGAATAACTGAATAATATTATTTTTTTTAATAAGGTAACTATAACAAATTTCTTCACCTTCAGTATAACGTTTCGAATCTTCTCAGTAAGAATAATTTAAAAAAATTTCGAAATCTTCATCGAAACGTGTTCGCTTGTAAACTATTTCATGTTCATTGTCATGTGCAAAATAATAGCAATGATTTTTTAAATTTCTTACAGCTGATTCTAGATCAATACCATCCTCTGTATGTACATAAGCAGCCCACATTTTCACGGACACTTTAAACGAAGAAACAGATATACTCTCATAACCCTCACTTATTTCTAACTAAAATCGATCTCATATGTAACTCACATATATACTATTTTCTAAAATTTGCAGGTTCAAACTCGTTCGTAGTATTATTAAAAATTTAAGATAAAAACGTTTTGATTATATAAAACTGACTAATGATATATCAATCAACAAAACAAATAATCAAGCCTTATAAAGGAAAATAAAGCCAGATACGTTTAGTTTCAGAACTAATAAATAAACAATACCTACTCATTCGTAGTATTAGTCAAAAATCTTAAGATAAAAATGTTTTGATTACACATATATAACTGACTAATGATATTTCAATTAATAAGACAAATAATCAAGCCTTATAAAGGAAAATAAAGCCAGATACGTTTAGTTTCAGAGCTAATAAATAAACATTGCTCAGGGGTATAAAAAATTTAAAATGTGATTTACTGTTTTGTGAATAATATAGAAAAGGATTCATCAAATATAATATTACTTTGAGAACCCCTGTTTAAGATTTCAATATAAAATGCGTCGTTTTAGTCAAATTATCTTCATTCTGTACCAAATTTTAAATATTCGTGAAAGAAAAAAGAAAAAATTCAAAACTGCATGGCGTGAAATTAATATTGCAATAAATACGTATTCCTCAAACGAAGATCCTGTTCAATGGTTAAATTCTATATTTGATAGACTAATAAAATATTTAGCTGACGAAATGAAAATTTTACCTTCAGATCGAATAGGTATTGAAATTTTTAGCGAAAATTCTCCAGATTATCCAATTGGTATAAGTTACAAAAAAAATTCTGACTTATCATCGAATGTTATTGTAAATGCCATACAAAGTGTATTACAAAGTAACAAAAATTTTCTCCTAAATGACACCCTTATGTTATCTGTAGCTCATACAATTATGCCATCAGGTAAAGAAAAACGAATTTAAAATATGTACCGTTTGAAGAATACTGTCGTCGAAAACATTCGATAATACACATAAAAAATAACGATAATTTGTGTTTAGCTAGAGCTATTGTTTTAAGTATTGCGTATTTGGAAATTCAAGATTTATTAAAAAAATTACGTAAAAATGAAAATTTACAAAAACAACATGCCATTGAATGATGTCATAAATTTAACATAAATTTAGACAACGGTGCAGGAATTGAAGAATTGCAGGACTTTCATAATAATTTTTTTTTAAAATTACTCTATCTGGTGATGATAGATTAGGACAAGAAATTATTTTTGAAGGACCTGACGTTTTTAACGGTACCGACCAGTATATTGATATTTTATATTTTAATAATCATTATAATCCAATTATTAGTATCACAGGCGCATTTAATTTATCGTTTTATTGTCGTAAATGTCATTTAGGTTACAAAATGAAAGGTACACATAAATGTCCTTTTTCATGTTCACGGTGTAATAGTTCACACATTGAAAGTGAAAATAATATACTTGTAACATGCAACGAATGTCAAAGACACTTTAATGGACAGGATTGCTTTGATAATAATAAAACAGTTAATACATACACTAAAACGAGATCAATGTGTGAAGTTACTAAATATTGCAAGAAATGTTCCAAAACTTATAATCTGAATACAAGAAAAACACCCCACGAATGCTCCGAAATATTTTGCTCTGTATGTCAAGTAAGTAATTCTATTGTATTGTTTTATTTTACTTAATTACTTATATTTTATTTATTGTTCTTGTTAGCAACATTTTCCACCTAATCATCAATGTTTTATGAAAAATATTACGACTGATGATTCAAAAACAGCTGCACATGTACTTTACATTTTTTTTTATTTGGAATGTTCACAAAATACACCATTTAACGACGATAAGACAACATCCTGTTCATCTAAAAAGAAGAAAGAAAATATTTCATTTGAACATGTACCAGTCCTGTGTGTAGCACAACAATCTTGCATACATTGCATAGAAAGAAGTATTAATGTGAGTAATAAATTTTGTAATAATTGTGGTATTCGTGAACATATATTTATGGAAAATCCTATAAAACAGTTTTTTGAATATTTAATGTTACCACGACAAAATTTGAAAGAGATTATTGTAATTGCTCATAATCTTAGATCATATGATATAAGATACATAGCTGATACATTAAAATTAACACCGGACATATTAATTCGGGGCAATAAAATATTAAATATTCGTTTAAAAAACATAAACTTTATTGATAGTTTAAATTTTTTACCTATGAAATTAAGTAAGATGCCTAGTGCATTTGACTTGAAATGTGATAATGTTTTGGAAAAAGGTTATTTCCCTTATTATTTCATTCGAAGTGAAAATTTAGATTATATTGGACCCATACCTCCAAAACAATATTATCCTATACAGAGTATAAGTTCCGATGAAAATGTAAGTTTTTATAAATGGTATAACGAAAACAAACAGTCTCATTATATTTTTAATTTGAAGAAAGAATTAATTAAATACTATACAAATGACGTCAATATATTACGGGAAGCATGTATGAAATTTAAAACTTTATTTTTCGAAAATAATAATGTTGACATTTTTAGACGTTCAATAACTATAGCTAGTGCATGTCTTTATAAGTACAGAAAAAAAAATATTTGGAAGAAAATAAAATAGCTATTGTCCCACCATCTGGATACAGATGTAAACAAATATATTCTTTTGAAGCAGCTATTTGGTTATTGTGGAAGGAGAAAGAACGAAACATTAAAATACAACACGCTTTCAATAATAATGAACGTAATATATTTGGTTTTACAGTAGACGGTTACACAGAAATAGAAAATAAAAAAATAATATTTGAATATCAAGGCTGTTGGTATCATGGTTGATGGTTGTCCTACTTGCTATCCATACCACCGTAATAATTCATTATTAAATACTGCAGACGATACAATGAATTTTCGATATGAATCAACAATTAGAAAAATAGAAATATTAAAAAGTGCATAGATAAGTAATAGAAATGTGGGGTTGTCAATTCGAAAAAAATCGTAAAAATAATATTAATTTACAACAGTTTTTTAATACACGTAAAATATTGTCTATAAAACCCATAAATCCACGTGACAGTTTTTATGGAGGAAGAGTTGAAACAATGGTAACTCATTATAAAATTGATGAAAGTAAAAACGAAAAAATTTATTATTCTGATATTTGTAGCTTATATCCGTACATTAACAAATATTCAGCCTACCCGATCGGTCATCCAACGATATATTTAGGTGATGATTGTCCAGATATTTTTAATTTTGAAGGATTAATTAAATGTACAGTATTACCACCACGTGAATTATATCACCCCGTATTACCAATGAAAATAAACAAAAAATGTATGTTTGTTTTATGTCGTACTTGTGCGGAAAACATGAATATCAATGACTGCACACACTCTGATACCGATAGAGAATTAACATCCACATGGGTCGTTAATGAAGTTCGTTTAGCTGTTTCTAAAGGTTATAAAATTGTTCAAAAATACGAGGTTTGGGAATTTGAAACTGAAAAATATGATCCAAATTCAAAAACTGGTGGTTTATTTGCAAACTATGTCAATAATTTGTTAAAAATTAAACAAGAAGCTAGTGACTGGCCTATTGAATGTTTAAATAATGAAAATTTAAAAGAAAAATATATTTAAGATTTTTATAAAAGAGAGGGAATTTTGCTAGATAAAAATAAAATACAAAATAATCCTGGTTTAAGATCTATTTCAAAATTGCAATTGAATAGTTTATGGGGCCGCTTTGGTATGAGAGATGACTTAACTCATACTAAAATTATCTCTACATATGAGGAATTAATTACATATTTTTGCAATTTAAATTATGAAGTACAGTCAACCATACCTATCAATGAAGAAATTATGTACATTACGTGGAAAGACAATAATAGACAAGTTTCTCCTACCACAAATGTTTTCATAGCAGCTTATACAATTGCACTAGCACGTATATACCTTTACAAATATTTAGATAAACTTGGAACTCGGGCACTGTACTGTGACACAGATAGTATAATTTACACCCAAAAACCAAACGAGTGGATGCCAGAACACGGAATTTTTTTGGGTGATATGACGAACGAACTCAATAAATATGGTAAGGGTTCTTATATAAACGCTTTTGCACCTGGGGGTCTAAAACATTACGCTTTTCAAGTGTGTGTATCTGGCGATAAAAATAATATTAAAACAGAACAAAATTAAAGGCATAACAATTAATGTAAGCAATAAAAATATAGTTAATTTTGATAATTTAGTAAAAATGATTACTGAATATACTGAACTTATAGTTCTGAAATACGAAAATCAAATTATACGCACTAAACAATTTCGTGTACTGTCTTGTGATCAAATTAAAACGTATCAAAATGTTTATCTTAAAAGAAAATTTAATGATATTAGCTCTGAACCGTTTGGAACTGTGAAAAAACAAAAATACTCGTAAACGTAATATTTATATATTTATTTGTGATGGTATATATCATATTAAAATTTAATATTTATGAATCAGGTAACCACTCATTTATAATATAAAATAATAATCCTTATTGTTATATTACTTATAATACTTTATAATATGTTATTCAAATGTATGTATGTATTTGTAATTATTTTATAAGTATATTAAAAAAATATAAAAGTAAGTTCACTAATTTTAATGTAAAATATATATGCTTAATATTTTATTATGTATTATGTTTTACTATTACTGTATACTATATTTAATAAAATGTGAAGATTACACTTATTTTCTTATAAATAAATATGTTTAATCAAAATAAGTAAAATAAAGAAACATGTTTTATTACTAAATAATCTTACCTTCACACGAAATTAAGTAAAACTTCTTTTCCATATACATTGCATTTATCACAACAGCAAGGGCATGATATCTGTACCGTTTCACACATATTATTATGAGAACAATCCAAATACTCTAACCAAACACTTTAATAATCACAAATAGTACAGAATACAAGTATTAGAAATTACACTTAACAATTATTGTTACTTAATTGTTTTATAAAATGGTATTAAATAATAAAATAAAAACGTCATCTCAAGACGAGCAAATCGTTATTTCTAATCTTACAAACAGCATAAGACTAGATCACGCGCTATTCCTCTCGTCCGGGAACTGAAATGTTTATATTATACTAAGTGGTACAAAAAATTCCACAACGGACTAAAAGTTTATATTAATAAGATATACAAACAAATTCCACATAGCATGAGCGTAACATTATATTTCTTCCATCTATTATTTAAAGTTTCGTCTTTTGCACGTTAGTACAATACCAGAATACACGTATCACAGATTGCCTCCAACGCGACCACCGCCTGCTTGACCAGTGAATCTGATTCGTCCAGACTCTGCATAACCCATCTCATTCAATTCTCTTTTTACTCTTGCATCTCTCTCGCTCTCACACAAACTCCATTTATCCAAGATTGTCTGTCTTTGTCTATTGCATTGAGGTGACTGGCTCTCGGACCCTCTTTACTACTTATTTTTATTGGTGGAAAAAGATAAAATATAGTAAACACTAAAGTTCATAGTATAACCATCTATAATATATTTAATAGGCGAAATGCGACTTAGGTACAACTCTGTAGTGAGCTATAATGAATGCTTCATACGCTCAGAATACTCTTCATCCTGCACCTATTCGTCCCACATTATTACTGGTAGCATTGTATGGTCGGGAAACTTCGGGTCTGGTGGTCGGGATAACTTTAGAATTCTAACATTAGGGAGGCATAGCATTTGTGAGGCGTAGCACTTCGGAGATATAGGATTATCACGACTGACATGAACCGGACTAGACTCTTGTCTTATCGGGAGCTTACCACAATCCATACTTCTCACAGCTCATACTCTGCACGATTCATACTTGTCAGCTTGTCACAAGTCATACTCATCTCGGGTCCTCTCGGCAATCTTCGATTTACACTGGGAAAAAATACATATGCAGTAAGTAGAAAGATAGGTTCAACATTAGGAGAATAGATGTCTCTCTAGTTTCTCAAAAGGAATTTATCTAGCGACCTGTCAGATACTTAATAAATATTATTACATTTAAAAAAAAAATTGGAATTGAATGAAGATGTAATATAGTATTCAATAATAAATAAAATGGTAAGACAGGCAAATATTTGTAGATATAAAACCAATTATTTTTTTTTTTTTTTGGTAAATGAACATAAATATTGAAAAACTGATAATACATGTACAAAATACATGTTTGTTTAAATTTTATCTTGAAGTATTTATATACCTTGCTGTGAGACTGATATTAAATGTATGTATATACTGGTATCTAAAATAGTTCATATTTTACAATACAATATTAAATATTTTTTGTGTGTGTTTTGTTTGATAATGATTTACTCAGTGGCGTATGAGTTGGATATTATAGTGAAAAAAGATGCAATGCAAAATAATTTATTTTAGCTATCTTACGAGTTTGTGCCTATAGTCAAAATATTAGATTTTTATTAAATGTGTAGAGGCGGGCGCCTGTCTGCAGGCAGAACATTGACATTGTTTTTCCTAACATTGTCATTTTATTACGGATGTTTGCTTGCAAAGCAGTGACTAACTGTACTGGCGAGAGATCCTTTTCAGCACTGAAGAGAGTGAAGGATTACCGGAGGTCCACATTATCCCAAACAAAATTAAACGCTTTGGCTATTATGTGCATCGAAAAAATTCTTTGAAATGAAATTAATTTTGACAACACAGTAAATATTTTTGCCAGTGCCAAAGTAAGAAAAATGTAATTTTAATTTGTCATTATACTATATTAATTAAAATTAAAAGTTTAGTTACAATGTTTGCTGAATTTTATTTAAAAAAAAAACTCCCATTTATCCGCCTATGATTGTCATTTTTGGAATCATTGGTCTATGTCAGTTGTTAGATTTAATTTTTATAATTATTGTATTGGTTTCTTACTAGAAAAGTTCAAGTATGTTTTTTTGTTTCATTAAAGTTAAATAAATACCGGGGGGGGGGGGGGTTCTTGGGGGGCGCAAAAAATTCAAGGGCTTCTGGCGCCAAACTACTTTAACACGCCACTGGATTTACTAGAAGGTATTTCCATCTGAAGAGACACCTGCGCGAAGTACGTATTTGCGTCTTAGAAAGAGAGGCAAATATGAGTGACAAGGAATACTACGCTACTCTCTGTTCTGCGTAACATCAGTTTCAATTTTCCTAATTCTGATGTTGACATCGCTTGGATTCACATCGCGCTTAGTTCTGCATTTTGACATTTGACCTACTCGGTTTGTTACTGTTTCTTATTTGCTGGTTGTTTTCGTGGTATATTCATTATTGTTATTGTTTCTTGTGTAACACGTTTGCTTAGCGGCACCCTTTTGTTTAAATTATTGGAGCCGGACGTCAAGATTAGTTATGGATCTTGCGTTCAGAACTTTCATGTTTGTAAAGTATCCTGTTTTTTTTTGTAAATTTCTAAATTGCTTTTCGAAGTTAAAGTCTTTGTTAGATTTTGGGATGGGTTTAGTTCTTGACATGTTGTGAAAATTATTGGGTGTTGTAAAAGTATTTTTTAAAGTATAAAATTACAAAAGCAAACTGCTAGAAAAGACGGATGTTCTCAGCAGGGAAGAGCAATTTGAGTAATTTGGTTGAGTAACTTTTGTCACACAGACGATGTGAAACGCCGTTAAGAATTCACTTCTCCCCTGTAACACTCGAAAAGTTTCTCAGTTACTTGACCAATTATATCGTGTTAATTTTTAAGTTAGCCAATAAGGGTATGAGGGTTGGACTTCCTTGTTGGAAGTGGGGTGCAAATCTAGAAAAGATTATTTTGAGATGATCTCATCTCGAGGAGTCTTGATTTGACTGTTGATTGTGACGTTCTCTTTTCCATTCGACTGTTCTAATTATCTTAGTGACTTATAAATTTTTGTTGTTCTTGTGACTAGAGTAATTGTTGAAGTCTGCATTCTCCCAAGTTGATTAGAGTGTTAATCCAAATTTAATAATTTTTCTTTGTTTCTTCAGTAGTGTGTTAGTTTAATAATAAAGTGCTTCATTCGAGGCCGACCTGTGATGAAATGTAAGTAGCCTGATAGATTCTTAGTAGTTGGTGTTGAATACTTAGCGCTGATAGCAATTCAGTAAGCTTAAAGCTTATTCTGAGGTCGCCCTTTTAAAAATTTATTTACTTTTATGGTAGCGCCCTTTAAACTGTAGTCGTCACGATCAGTAGTCATTAGTTCGTGTATTGTTGTTTACGATTTATTGTTGTGTAAATAAATAAGTTCATCTACCAGTTCTCAGTTTTATTTGTTTAAGTTCTCCCAAGTATTTTCAGTTATTGCGGAAGAGTAAGTATTCTGGGTGAATATTGTTTATTTTGTGAATTAATCTTTTTCATACTCTTTGTATTGAGTCCTGCTATCCGAGGACTTTTAAAACACCGATAGTGGTGGCAGCGATACCCTTGATCCAAATTAAGTTTTACATTGATTAAATTAGTGTGTCACTTGCGGGTCAAGTATTTAAACAAACCGTTTTAAACGGGTAACAGGAAAGAGTTATATTCAGAAATTGTACCTCGCATCCTGTTATATAAAAGTGGTGAACAGCGGTGGGATTTAAAGTTTTTCTTTCGCGAAGAACTACCCACTCAAACCAGTATAAAATAATCAAATTGTTTTCAAAATTGATATAGATAGAGTTGTAATTAATACTGTGCGTGTTAATTGTCATAGAGGTAGTTGTCGTGCCTTTTAAAACGACAAGAGAGTTTTTGTTACGCGCCAGTAAATACTTGGAGTATTTATTACGGTCAAGCAGGTAGTTGCCAAGCCTTTAAATTGGTAAGAGTTGTGAAACAATAAATTTATTTTGGGGCGTATTGTTCAATATTGAGTAATTTAGTATGGCGCAAGAACAAATTGGTCCAGTAAATATGAATGATCAATTGTTATTAGATTACCTTGTAGCGGTATCATCCATGTCGGGAATAAACACAAAAATCCCCTTATTTTCGGGAAAACCCAACGAGAGTGTTGTTGAATTTGTAGAGAAACTTGAGAACTGTAAAGTAATGGGAAAATGGGATGAAGATCGAACAATTAGAATGGCAAAAATAAATTTATCGGGAGACGCGACATGTTTTGTGAAAAATAATGCAAAAATTAGAAATACTAACAGCTGGAAAATATTTAAAAAGGAATTATTAGAGAGGTATCAACCTAAACAAGACTCCAGGACGGTACAAAGGGCTTTTAATAATTGCTATCAGCTTAGGGACGAAACAATATCTGCATATGTGTATAGATTGCATGCTTTAGCAAACTGTTTTATTGAGAGTGAAGAAGACAGTTCGGCTGATGCTACGGGCGTTGCTGCAGAGGCCGCGAGTAATGAAATTTCAAATTATATAGACAGACAGTTGTTAAATCAGTTCACGACGGGTATATTACCACATTTGCAAAGGGACGTATTTTATGAAAACCCAAAAACGTTCGAGAAAGCGGTAGAGATCGCGAAAAGATCGGAGACGGTGTTTAAAATGTTGCGTCGTGATGAAGCTGACTTTGTAAATAGAGTTGCCGATGAAAGAGCTACGAGTAGTGCGAGTACCAGTAGGAGTGACTCACATTTGACGGAATCAATTGAAAAATTAATTCAAGTTTTGGCGTTGAATCATGCCGAGAATAAGAAATCTATACCGGATCGCGGTAATAAAAATTTTAGAAAAGAAAATTATAACAATCAACCAGGTTCGAGTACAAGTAGAGACAATAAAAATAATGTTCTTTGTTTTATATGTCAAAAGTATGGGCATATAGCTAAAGATTGTCGGGATAATAATGTTCTTTGTTTTAAATGTCAAAAGTATGAGCATATAGCTAAAGATTGTCGGGATAATATTGTGTGTAAACGTTGTAAGAAACGCGGACATGCTATAAAAAATTGCTATGTAATGCTTCCAACGGGTAGTACACCGAAGAGTAATAAAGATCAAAGGGATAATTTAAACTAGGTTGGGCCGTCGATATTAGTTCCGAATCTGGCGACCCTGGCAAAGTATCGCGATCAGCCGATGTTATATCCACTCTCCCTAGTAGTGCTAACAAAAGTAAAAGGCTAAATAAAGTAGAATTAATTATTAATGGCAAACGGTTTAATTTCCTTATTGACACCGGCGCAAGTGTTAGTCTTGTTAAGCGATACGTAGTTAAGGAACAGCATGTATTTCCCCTTGCACGATCCAGAACCATTGTTGGTATTTCTGGGAAGGAACTACCTGTAATAGGGTGCACTGAGGTAGAGTTGAATGTAGGCCAGTATGTTATTTTTCATAACTTTGTTGTGTGTGAAGATAGGCTTAGTTTAGCTACTGACGGGTTGCTTGGATTAGATTTTTTAACCGATTATAAGGCCCACATTAACTATGCATGCAACGAGATGCGCATTTATTCGAAAAGACTCACGATTTCAACAATTACGGAAAGTAAAAAGACCGCGAATGGGAAACAGACGAATCATGACGATCTCGAATCTCATTCTAATCCGAGTGATAAAGCAAAGATAGCCGAAAATAAGGAACTCAGTGTTCCAAAACAGAATAATATTACTTCTCTTTCAGCATCGCGTACCGCGGATAACCCTGAAACAAAAAGTTCGTTAGGTTCTTTTTGTGATAAGGAAATTCTGGTTGAAGGAAACAAAGCTTCGAGTGACAATAATTGTGTTACTCACGGGAGTATAAAAGACCAATGTCGCGAGCCAAACCGCAAACGGTTAAAAGTCACTCACGGTACTTTAAAAGTCGAAAGTCGCAACGAGAATCGCGAAACAGAAATAGTTGTTGAAAATAATACCGAGAAAAGTAATAAAAATTGCAATAAAACTGTAGGTACATGCCAATCAAAGTTAGACAAAGAAAATGAAAATTCGAATAAAGTAGCTAGTTCGGATTGTAAAAATAAAAAGGAAACAGCAAGTAATAAACCCCTTAGTCAGCACGACAATGTTGAGTTGAATAGGGTAGACAAAGACGGAAAATCTGAGTCGAGTCCTTTTTGTGCCGAAAAATCCGAAAGCGCTCCAACAAGTATATTGAAAAAGGTTCAGTTCGAGGAAATTGCGCAGGTACAGCATAATATCGTCGGTTCGCAAGGTTCAGGCAGTAGTATGCAAATACCAAACAATCCTCAAGAGATGGAAAGAGAAAGTGAGGCTGATGCGACACTTCCAAAAAGTATATTGAAAAAGATTCAGTTCGAGGAAATTGCGCAGGTACAGCATAATATTGTCGGTTCGCAAGGTTCAGGCAGTAGTATGCAAATACCAAACAATCCTCAAGAGTTGGAAAGAGAAAGTGAGGCGGATGCGACACGTAATGAGATACGGTCGGTCCGTATCAAAGAAAGTTTCACGATACCTCCTAGGTCCGAAGCTGTGTGCTTGGCGGAGAGGAGTATTGTTCTTGGAAAAGCAGGTAGTATTTTAGTAGAGCCTGTAGAACTTAGTGTTCAAGGCGTAATAGCTGCTAGAGTTGTAGCGAGGGGCGAAGAGACCGACGTACCGGTAAAGCTCATGAATGTAACTAATGAGAATTTAGTTATACCTGCGAAAACAATTGTTGGATTCGAAGAAGATGTCACAATTGACATAGGTGGTTCTGCCGAACCCAATGATTTAGTTGCATCAGTACAGGATGCAGATTTTAGAACCCTTTTCAATTTGGAACACTTGTCGCGAAATGATAGATGTAAAGTTGAGGGCGTGTTAATGGATTATAAAGATATATTTATAAGACCAGGAGTGAAATTAGGCTGTACGTCGAAAGTTAAACATCGGATTATTACCGAGGACATCCACCCTATAGAGAAAAGGCCATATAGAGTACCGTTTACGCAAAAAAAGTTTTGCAAGAACAAATAGAAGAGTTACTGAAAGATGGCATAATTGAGGAAAGTGATTCGCCATGGTCAGCGCCTATTGTTCTAGTAAATCGTGTTATGTCGGACGGTTCAACGAAAGTTAGACTGTGTGTAGATTTTCGTGCGTTAAATAAAATAACGAAGAAGGTTTTCTTGCCTTTGCCGAATTTGCAAGACACAATTTCGCACATGCATGGTGCAGCGTTGTTTGCAACCCTAGACTTAGCGTCAGGTATCACCAGGTAGAAATTGCCGAGGAAAATAAAGAAAAGACTGGGTTTAGCTCACCCTGGGGGCATTATCAGTGGAACAGAATGCCTTTTGGTTTGTGTAATGCGCCAAGTACTTTTCAAAGATTAATGTATTGTGTTCTAAGCGGTTTAATTGGGGAAAAATGTTATGTCTATTTAGACGATATTTGTATATTCTCGCGAGATAATATAGATGAACATTTGTCAAAGATTAAAGACGTATTTAATAGATTGCGGAAATTCAATTTAAAATTAAAACCGAGTAAATGCGAATTCGTGCGCAGAGAGACCACGTATCTAGGCCATTTTATTTCGGGTGAAGGTGTTAAACCAGATCCATCAAAAACCCATGCAATTGAGAAATTTCCCGTACCAAAATCAGTCCGTGACGTGAGATCATTTTTGGGATTAGTTGGGTTTTACCGTAGATTTATTCCGGAATTCGCAATTACAGCTAAACCGTTAACTAAGTTGTTACAAAAAAATGTTGAGTTTATATGGAGAGATAAAGAATTCGTTGCATTTGACAAATTACGAAATGAGTTAATTAAAGGGCCGATATTAATATATCCTGATTTTAGCCAGCCGTTTACATTAACAACAGACGCGTCAAATCTCATCTTAGGAGCAATTTTGAGTCAAAACCGCGAAGGTGTGGAACATCCAATCGCGTACGCTAGTAGAGTCTTAAACAAAGCCGAATGTAATTACCCAACAATAGAAAAAGAGTGTTTAGCAGTTATTTGGGCAGTGAAGTTTTTCAGGACCTATTTATATGGAAGACAATTCACATTAATAACGGATCATCGCCCACTTCGATGGTTAAATAGTGTAAATGACCCAAGTAGTAGATTGTTAAACTGGTCGTTAAAATTATCGGAATATGTATTCGATGTCGTTCATAAACCGGGAAAATTAAATAGTAATGCAGACGCATTATCACGAATAGAAATCCGTGCGTGAATGATTATGAGCCCGTATGGGATCGAGACTTTATAAGGCAAGAGCAAGATAAAGATGCGGAAATTCAAAATTTGTTAAAAGTGGAAAAAAATAAATTCGGCGAATTTTATAAAGATAGAGATGGCGTAATTTATAAATTAAGAGATGAAAACGAACGCGAAGATAGACTAGTTGCTCCAACTAGTATGATTAATAAAATATTGAGATCGCATCACGACTTACCACATGCAGGGCATCCAGGCTTTGAGAAAACCTATAATTTGATTAAAAAGAAATTCTTTTGGAAAGATATGGGTAAGCAGGTAAAAGATTATTGTGTTCGGTGCTTGTCGTGTAACCAAAGGAAAACATCACCCCATCACAGGCCAGCCCCCTTGCAGAAGTTCAGTGAACTTAGTAAGCCGTTTGAGCGAACGGCCATGGATATCGTAGGTCCGTTTGAAAGAACCTGTAGAGGCAATAAATATATTTTGACGTTTATGGATGCTTTTACGCGTTACCCAGAAGCAATTGCACTACCTGATTACAAAGCGGAGACAGTCGCTAATGTGTTTATCACGCAGATAATTTCACGGCATGGCGTACCTAAGCAGCTATTGACAGATAGAGGGACAAATTTTCTATCCAAATTATTTAAGAGTGTGTGTGAAACATTTGGCATTAAGAAAGTACAAACAACAGCGTATCATCCGATGGGAAACGGTGCTATCGAGCGGTTTCATAGAACTTTTTCAAACACTATGTCACATTATATCAGTAGCGATCACAAAGACTGGGACTTGAAGATTCCGTTTGTATTAATGGCCATCAGAAATTCAGTGCATAATTCGACGGGTGAAACTCCGTTTTTCTTAATGTACGGCCGGGAATTTGAGATTCCATGTGAAGATAATTTAGCTCCATTAGAGAAGGAGAATAAAACTGATTATAGTCAAACTATCGAGAATAGGCTGAAAGATGCTTATCAAGTCGTTAAAGAGCGAATTAATAAGGCGCAGAATAGAAATCAGGCTCAGTACAATAAGAAAGCAGCAGAGCGCAACCTTCGAGTTGGAGATTTAGTTTTCTTACACAACGAGGTAGTAAAACCTGGATTAAGTAAAAAGTTTGTAAAGCCATGGATAGGGCCGTACAAAATTATTAAGCAGACCAGTCCTGTAAACTTCGTGATCCAGAGCGCCACAGCCGGTAAAGAAATGGTGGTTAATGTTAACCGATTAAAATTGTACTTGGAGCCGAATTTTAAAGAGTTAGAGAAAGTCAGTAGGCCGGTTCCGAGTGTAACCGATATGAAAAAGTTTGATTACGTGTATGCACCGCGAAAATATGATCACGTTGAACGGGAAAACGACCGTACGGTTAGAGTACCGGAAGTTAGCAGAGCGCAAAGTTTAGAGTTGCTAAACGAACCAGGTGGTTCTACCGTAACAGTCGAAGTCGAAGTTCATAGCCCACCAAAAGAAGTTAATGACGACAGGCAGGTAGAAATCACCGAAACGCCGCGCGGTAGATATGCATTACGTAGTCGTGGTAGGGTTCCGAATGAACCATGGATTTCTAGAAGTCGGATATAATTCCGCAGCATTGTAGCGTAGCCACAACAAGGGAGACAAGCGAGCAACTTCAAAGGGTGGAGGTCAACGCGGTGTCCAGGCCATGCCAGGTATCCCGTGGCACGTGCCAGAAGCCCCAGCCACCGCCAGTACTCTGTGTATGGATGGAATTGTTAAATTATATTCCCTTCAGGAAGATAATTTATTTTAAGGGAAAAGGGAAAGTTGTAACACGTTTGCTTAGCGGCACCCTTTTGTTTAAATTATTGGAGCCGGACGTCAAGATTAGTTATGGATCTTGCGTTCAGAACTTTCATGTTTGTAAAGTATCCTGTTTTTTTTTTTGTAAATTTCTAAATTGCTTTTCGAAGTTAAAGTCTTTGTTAGATTTTGGGATGGGTTTAGTTCTTGACATTTTGTGAAAATTATTGGGTGTTGTAAATGTATTTTTAAAAGTATAAAATTACAAAAGCAAAGTGCTAGAAAAGACGGATGTTCTCAGCAGGGAAGAGCAATTTGAGTAATTTGGTTGAGTAACTTTTGTCACACAGACGATGTGAAACGCCGTTAGGAATTCACTTCTTCCCTGTAACACTCGAAAAGTTTCTCAGTTACTTGACCAATTATATCGTGTTAATTTTTAAGTTAGCCAATAAGGGTATGAGGGTTGGACTTCCTTGTTGGAAGTGGGGTGCAAATCTAGAAAAGATTATTTTGAGATGATCTCATCTCGAGGAGTCTTGATTTGACTGTTGATTGTGACGTTCTCTTTTCCATTCGACTGTTCTAATTATCTTAGTGACTTATAAATTTTTGTTGTTCTTGTGACTAGAGTAATTGTTGAAGTCTGCATTCTCCCAAGTTGATTAGAGTGTTAATCCAAATTTAATAATTTTTCTTTGTTTCTTCAGTAGTGTGTTAGTTTAATAATAAAGTGCTTCATTCGAGGCCGACCTGTGATGAAATGTAAGTAGCCTGATAGATTCTTAGTAGTTGGTGTTGAATACTTAGCGCTGATAGCAATTCAGTAAGCTTAAAGCTTATTCTGAGGTCGCCCTTTTAAAAATTTATTTACTTTTATGGTAGCGCCCTTTAAACTGTAGTCGTCACGATCAGTAGTCATTAGTTCGTGTATTGTTGTTTACGATTTATTGTTGTGTAAATAAATAAGTTCATCTACCAGTTCTCAGTTTTATTTGTTTAAGTTCTCCCAAGTATTTTCAGTTATTGCGGAAGAGTAAGTATTCTGGGTGAATATTGTTTATTTTGTGAATTAATCTTTTTCATACTCTTTGTATTGAGTCCTGCTATCCGAGGACTTTTAAAACACGGATAGTGGTGGCAGCGATACCCTTGATCCAAATTAAGTTTTACATTGATTAAATTAGTGTTTCACTTGCGGGTCAAGTATTCAAACAAACCGTTTTAAACGGGTAACAGGAAAGAGTTATATTCAGAAATTGTACCCCGCATCCTGTTATACTTGTTTGTTTTCCCGGTATATTCGTTTTTGTTATTGTTTCTTGTTTGTTTGTTTTCGCAGTATATTTGTTTTTCGAAATTTCGGAGAAAATGTTCGAACCTGTCACAAATAGGAGTAACAGGTCAACCTATACACTTATTGCACAAACACCGAAATTGACTATTTTCATGTCACTCATGGAGAAAGACCTACAATGAAAGCCGTTTTTAAAAGAGTCGTAGAAGGCGAGAGCCTCGACTTCAATGGAAGCCTTACTACATTTCGAAGATTAATAACAAAGGATTTAGGTAAATAGTAAATTTCCGTTTAATTGTTTAAACGACTAATATTTTAAATTTTTAAATAGGTGGAAAAAAGCACGGACAATAGAATTTTAATAACGTTTACATTTAGAAAATAATAAACTAAAAACTGTTCATTTATGAATGAAATAGCATATATACAATGTATTTAACGGGTGGATTGCAATAGATACTTGTGCTCGCACCGCTTTGGTAGGTTGCGTAGTATATCATATAAGCACCGCCTCTACGCGCAGGCCAGGTGTCTCTTCAGATGGAAATACCTCTATTTCTTTATTTTTCTCCACATAAGACCACGCAGTGAATTCTAAGTTTTTAAATAAAATTTTATATTGTATATCAATTCTCATGAAAGAAGTACTTAGTTTAAAATAAAGTTTCACGCCCAGTTATTCAATAATTGTTATTATTACCAAAAACTAATTACATATTTCAATACAAATAGAACAGAAGAATTCGATCATGCAATCATCACTTAACAAATAAACTAGAAATATGCATATGTTATTTTCATTGATTTTCTAAAGGCTTTACACTCGATGTCTTATTCTTTACATTGGAAATAAATTTATATCGTTTATAAAACCGGACATTAGAAATGTATCTAAAGTGAATAAAGCAATCTATACCAAATTATAATATTTTAATAGGGTCAGTGCTTTATGCAGAAATATAAGCATCATATGTAGAGAGAGTATATAAGAACTATGCTGAAGAAATTAAGAATAGAATAGTATAATACAGTAAACACTAGGGCTGCCTCGTCCAACATGGAGATCTGGAGAACAATAAAAGTTACCAAGTTGGTTAAATTAGTTAAAATTCCCTCTTCCCATTAGGAGTCCATTTAAGATTTCAGCGGTCAGTAGTTACACAGGCAAAATGTAAATTTTGCAGTTTATTTTTTCAAATAAGTTGCAAGTATGAAATAATACTGTTGTTACTATGGAAATAGAAATATATATTTATTATTAGACGTTTTATGAAATGTGTCAGTCATTGAAATGAAAATACAACTTAAATATAATTCCTTGTATTTTATTAATTAAAAAAACATCAACAAAGGTTATAGGCCTTAAAATAGCCAACAATCGATGCAAAAATATTCCGAAAGTGATGTTTTAAGAAGAAAAACGGAAATATAGGTGCTGATTTCATAAGGTTGATTAATACCTGGAAATTTAAGCTTAACGAGTGGTATTTCACTAAAGGAGGATCTTCATCAAAAGAAAAGTTAAAAATGGCATCGAATGCAAAATTTAATGTGACAAGATTGAATAAGAATAATTATTTAAGTTGGTCAATTAGAATTCAGCAAGTTATAGAAGCCAGTGGTAATGAATCCCACATAGATGAGCAACCGCAAGATCCACCAGGAAAAGACGCAACAAAGCAAGCAATAATTCACTACAAAGCATGGAAAAAGGCTGACGAGGAAACAAAGGCCATCATGATGTGCGCAATGGAGGATGATGAAGTAGTAGCCTGTGCCACTTTGACCAGTGCAAAGGAAGTATGGGAAAGATTAAAAAATATGTATAGAGTAGAAAATGAAGATAAGAAAATAGATATGGAAAGAAAATTAGCAACCATGAGTATGAATCCACGAGAACACTGGAGAGATTATTTATCTAGAGCAGAGAAAATTGGCGAAGAAGCAAGAATCCGTGCTTTAGAAGTAAATGGAACAAAACTTGTTAGATATGTGATTCGTGGGCTAGTACCAAAGTATCAGAATATCACACGGAGAATGTATGGCTCAGATAAATTAAAGATGAGCAATATGAGATCCGCCTTACAGTATGAGGACGAAGTCGTACAAAAGCCAAATAGATATGAAAATGAAGCAAATTATGCTCAAAGATATAGAATGAATAATAGAGGACGCGACGGAAATTGTTTCACATGCGGTCGTGGAGGTCATAAATCCTCTGATTGCTGGTTTAATCCAGATGCAAGCTGGAAAGATGGAGAAAAGAAGATTAGATCGACTACGGGAACGATTATACAAAAAGGAGAAATTATAATTTCTTGGAGATCAAAAATGCAAGCATGTCCAGCAACGTCCAGCTGTGATGCAGAAATTGACGCAGCGTATGAGACTATAAAACAGGTTATTTTTCTTCGAGAATCGGAAGCAGAACTCGATGGTGAAAGAGAAAAGAAATCTCCAACAATAATTAATTGTGATAATCAACCTGCAATAAAGTTATTCGAAAGAAAGACAGTAAACAACCAAAGTCAACACCTCGTACGCAACAGGACCTTCTCTCCCAATCCACTTATTTGGATATTCTCTATTTAGTAGTGTTACGACTTCTCGAGTTGTGTGAGCCGGTGCTCCATCATGTTGAAACCAAAGCCTTCGTCTGATGTTTAACGGTAAGTCATCAAGAAGCTCTGGCAGAATGTTATTTAAGAAAATAAAATAATTTTCACCATTCAATCGGTTTGGGAGAATGTAGGGTCCAATAACGTACTCCCCTACGATTCCAGCCCACACATTTACTGAAAAACGTCGTTGATGCGCACGAATAAATGTTGCGTGGGGATTTTAATCACACCACAGGTGATTACTGCGAGAATTAAATACACCGTCCCTTGTGAAACATATTAAATAAAATAAACTTTTCAAAACGTCTCTGAAGATTGCAACGTTCAAGAAAGCAACGACAAAACAACAATCTTGGCTGGAAGTCTTCAGGTCCCAAAGCTTGCACTTTTTGTCTAGAAAAACTTTATTTGGACAGATCGAAAAAATGTTTCAGACAAATGTTATAGTAGATAGTTTAAGGATTTTATAAATGTTTTATTTTCAAACATCGATCAAGTGGTTTTCAAAGTATCTTGTTTTGAAATTTTTGATCGGTCGCCATTTTGTTATTTGATAAAATAGAAAATAATTGTAAACACAAATGGTTTAGAGAACCGAAAGCAAATGCAGAAAGTTTTTGTATTTTTTAAATATTCCTTAAAATAAGGGAGTAATGACGATATTTCGAAAAACAAAAAAAACGCCAATAACTATGAACTGGGGCTCCAAATCAAATATTATAACTAAGAAAAGTTGTATTTTATTAAATATAAAACATCAACAAATACTGAATTTTGGTTCTGCATTTCTTTAGGACACTTTTTAAGCTATTTCGAATGGCGATGCCGATTTTTTTATCACTGTTGGATTTCGAGTTATGATGCCAATTTTATTCTTTTATGGATAGTCATAATATAATGGAAAGCTACACCAATGAAAAGAATCCAATTCTGATAAAAAAAAATGAGCACCCCCAATCGGAAGAGTTTTAAAAATGCCCCAAAGAAGTGCCAAACAAAATACAGTATTATTTCATACTTGGAAGTTATTTGTAAAAATAAAAGAATGCTAAATTACATTTTCGTTTGTACCTCGTGTCTGATATATTTTTCCGGATAACCAATGATATATTGCTTAAATGGTACCTGAATGGAACAACTATGGTTTAATTTATTCGACTTCGTATCTTCTTATAGTTATCGAGATCCCCATGTTTGACTGTATAATAAATAACATATGGTCTGAGATAAAAATTAGTAATGTATTAATGTACTGGTATATATATTTTGTGTTTCTGTAAATAAATATATAAATACATAAAACAAATATATCTTCCACCGATAATATTCTAACAGAGAAAACAGTATAAATATCTTGGGAATGAAGTTATGTTTTATTTGTGAACCACTGATTCGCTAAAATCGTGTAACACATAATAAGAAAGAAAATTTCATGCTGAATTCATATTTTGAAACCGTGTTGTCCTATTTTTAACCGTGTGAGAGTTGTGAATGAAACAATAGTAATGAGCCGATTTGAATATGTGTCTATAGTCACCTGCCGTTTAATACAATTAGAAATCCGTTGGAAACCAGTGATAAAATTTTTGGAAGAATTATTATTAATAATTCCAAGCAATTAAATAAAATTATAACGGATACATGGAATTCTAGAAACCACAAAATCATTGATAATTTACTTAATTCGATGCCACGACGAATGCAATCTATTATAAATAATTATGAAAGTATTAAATATGTAATGTACGTGGAAACGATCGTGACTGTCTGGTTTATAATATGAAAAACTTCACTGGTTTCAGTCAATTTATTAAAAGTATAATAATTCAATCCGACGTTTCGGCTGTACTGCGGCGTTCTTCAGGGGATGCTATAATTTTTGTACATTTAATAAATACATAATACAGTAATTAAACAAATACTTACAGAAGTCAATAGTTAAAAGGGAATTACATATGTGTAAAATATCATTTTACTAAAAAAAAAACATCACCATCAGAATAAATATATATAAATAAATAAATATTAGTAATTAAAATGCATAATAAAAAATGTGTTATAAGGTCAAACTTTAAAACTACAATGGTTCAACGAACTTTAAAACCTTATGTATCAACATTGTTGGGATCGGTTTTGGCGGTAACTGCTACTCAGGATTATTAAAAAAAAAATTGCGGTTACATGTGCTGCTGTTATCGAAACGTTTGAAGTTTGAAATTGAACATAGAAGGTCACAACTGTCATCTTGTGATGTTATGATAGATGACACTCACATAAATTTTCAATATCAGTTCTTTTATTTACACTGTTTTGTTTATATTTATATGCAGTATTTCTAGCGTCAATCGTTTATGTAAATTTGATTCTTTTTCCAGAATCTTGACTCCTGTGAAATCGAAGTTGTGTTTTTGTGTTCTACAATGTACTACTAAGGCACATTTAGTATGTGAGTCGATTTTGTTTGCATTTCTTATGCGTTCTTGCATCCTAGTTTTTAAATATGTTTTCGTCTGTCCTATGTAAATCCCTATACAGTCTTGGCATGGTGTCCGGTAGACTAGATTCGAGACCATACCTTTTTCAATCTTATTTTTGATTTTTGTAAAAATATTCCTTGCTGTATGTATTGCGTGGTTTAAAGGCAATATTGATATGCAAATGTTGCGTAATTTACTTCTTCAATTTCTCACCTAATACTTTGACATACGGTAATGTAAAAAAAATTATTCTCATTTTTATTTTTAATATTTGTACAATTTATATTGAGGAGTTTGTTGACTAAAGATCTGGGATAGTTGTTGAGATGTAATATAACTTTAATTCTTTCTTTAATCTCCTTGTAATAGCGTGTACTAGGAAGCGATAGATCTCTAGATATCATATTTTTATCTACATTTATTTTCATATGTAATTAGAGATTCACGAGCTTGGCTTGAAGCTTGAAAGCTTGGCTAGGTTTGAAAAAGCTATAAAATCAGGCCAAGCCTGTCATTCAAAAAAGCTTGTCTTTTCAAGCCAAGCCAAGCTTCTGTTGAAATGTTGACGAGGCCAACAAAACCGTAATCTTATGGTGGTAACGTACTTTATCATTGCTTCGGCACATTTTTGCGAATTTCTAAGAATTGGAGTTCCCAGAAGGACCAGCCTTCATTACCTGCCAGTTTAGTAAGCTTAAAAAATTTGTAAATACGAAACTATACCCTTCAACGTTCTTATTATGCAAAGACCACCTATTTTCTCAATCTGAAACAACTAATCGCGTACACAATCAAGTACAAAATAAATTTATAAAATGTTGAAATTTTTTTAAATACGTAATCATAAATTATAATATAATTTTATTGTTTTATCCTTTACTTACATTAATATAAAATGTATGATAATACAAAATTTATTGCAAATGTTAATCTTTACATATAGAACTATTTTAAAAAAATACTTATTATTGTCAAGCTAAACGTATTTTGCATTAAAAATTAGTTAATAAATAACCAATTAAATATATAATCACGGCTTATTACCTAGTTCTGGTGGTTTTTAATTTGCTTTTATTCAGAAATTTCGGTAATATCCGTATCGTTGAAGGTATTTACTTTTGTGAGACTTTATGCTATTTGAATTTGGACATAATTACTGTAATTATATTTATCTATTTAACTTATATGATTCCGTACTCAAAAATCAGTACAAATTTCATAGGAAGAGGCGAGTAGGTATTTATATCACGAACAAACAAAATTTCGGGGAAATTTCCATTTGTAGGGTTTTATAATTTCCAGATGTATTTGAAGTAGGTATAAAAGGTCAGTTTCATCCCATTGTACATTCCAGAATAATTATGTATTTATTTGGACACTGTTCTCGCGTGTTTGGCGTCTTGAGTTTTTTATTTATTTACATAGGATGAATATGAACTATATAGTATGACAAACTTTCAACAGTTTGTTGGGAGGTCATTCTGAGTAAAAATAGCATTATGAACTTAAGACGTATTCATTTTAGTTATTAAAATACAACAAAGTCTAAGTAATGCATATGCCTACCTGAATAAATGCAGTGAACAAAAATAATAGAAGAAACATAAAAATTGAAGGGTAAATATTTAATAAAAGATAATAAAGTTATGTTGTTTGTTTACTCTCAAAAATAAAGTAAATGAATAAAATATTCATTTCAATATTTTTATATTTTAATAATTACAAAGAAAAAACACTTGGTGTAAGTTTCATAAATTGTATTTCATCGTTTTGTTTATCTTTACGCATAAGAAGATATTTTTCAATTGTACCACAATAATTGTATGTAAAACAAAACGTGATTTATACATCGTTACGACACAATGAAACATCGACATAACATATCGATATATTGATACATCAATACTCAATTTATCGGTATATCGATATATTTAATTTAATTCACATCGAATATTTATATTAAAATCTTGATACCAAACAGCTACTATTGGTTTTCAAGACCCATATACCTACTGTGCGCATGAGCATATATAAAGCTTGAAAAAGCTTGAAATAGCTAAGCCTAAATTTTTAAAGTTTTCAAGCCAAGCCAAGTTTTGTCTCCATCAAGCCCAAGCCAAGCCTAACATTAAAAAAAGGCTTGAAGTTTCAAGCCAAGGCAAGTTTTTTTATTTAAAGCCAAGTAGCTTGGCTTGGTGAATCCCTATATGTAATGGATGTACCGAAATATAGCTTAAATATCTGTCACTCCTTCCTGGTTTTTTTATACCACTTATGTGATATTATGTTCATTCTTCATCCTTCATAAAGAGGATATCAAAAAACGGTATACACCCATTATCTTCTATTTCATATGTGAACTGCATCTTTTAATTATACATGTTGAACGTTTCTAGTATGACTTCAATCTGGTCCACAGGAATGGGTGTTATATCATCCACATACTCGTATTTTTTATTGGTTTAATTTGTTTTAATCATTTGTTTTTTTGTCATTTTGATGTGTTCAATGTGTTCAAAATGGCACTGAATGCAGAAACTGTAGCTTCTATCGTCGCCTTAATCGGAGACGGTAGAAGTCAACGTTATGTAGCTAATCGGTACAATGTATCACTCAGTACTATTCAGCGCATTTACACGCGTTTTCTGGGGATTGGTTTGTATACCAGAAGACCTTGAACAGGTCCTAGAAAACGCACGAGCAACAGAGATGATCGATTTATTGTTTCGATAACGCTACGAAATCGTCATATAACTGCTGTAGAGACCCAGAACACATTTCTACACGTGCATAATGTAATTAATAATAGCCTCCTATTAGGAACTGCAGAATACCCACTAGACATACGTAGAAACCACCACCATCATCCAAACTACTCAACCTTCATACATTTAAACCAAGGAAAAATCCAGATTAAACAAACTATACCACTCCATAAATCCATATCTCAAATATCAAATCTAGAATAAACCATCCCACAAATTCAAAATAATTACCTTAGACCATACCTGAAATTGAGTGTAACCTTGAATTGGCACAATACCAAAAAGAAGATACTCTTCCAGGCATCTACAAAACAACATTCAACAGCATAATAAACCAATACAAAGACTACACACTCATATACACACACACACACACACACACACACACACACACACACACACACACACACACACACACACACACACACACACACACACACACACACACACACACACACACACACACACACACACACACACACACACACACACACACACACACACACACACACACAGACGCCTCAAAAACAGAAACCAGTACAGAAGCTGCAATTATACAAAATGAGTAAGTCACCAAATTCAAACACAAAAATATACACAGTAAGTATACATATGTATATACAGCTGAAGGACTCGCCATACACAAACTATCCATTATACTATATATTATACCCTAGAAACCCAATAATAAAAAATATCCACAAAGAAACACACAGACTCCAAACAGATTTAAACAACAAATTAACCTTCATATGGCCCCCTGGACATTGGGGAAACAAGAAAATGAAAGAGCTGATAAAAAAGCAAAAGACACCATGAATGCCATGGAAATGAAACACAAAATCCAAACGCAGAAGTGAAAACTAGAATTAAGAAAAAATAGAACGAAACATGGAACCAAGAAACCATCTCAAATATAAAACATTCCACAGAACCATGGAAACCACAGAAACACGCAATAAACAAACTGTAATTACCAGACTACGTATATGTCATACAAAATTCACACACCAACACCTAATGAACAGAACTGAGCCAAAGACTTGCAACAACTGTAACGTTCCGCTAACAGTATACCACATCATAACTGAATGCAATTACCAACAAAAGCCAACAATACTATATACCAAATAACCTGAAAGACGCCTTTTCAAACAACACTTCAAGAGAACATTATTAAATACTGAAAAGAAATAAACATGTACTGTAAAGTATAAAAACATCATGTACCATTACTAGGATACTAATGACCTTGTACGTCGATGTATCAAATTATCTAAATAAAAAGTATTAATGAACGTACTATTCGAAGAAGACTGAAAGAAGAAGGTCTTCAGGCCCGTAGGACCGCCATGAGACCAGAACTCCTCAGACAGCACCGGGTAGCTCCCTTGCATTTTGTTAGGACGCACGTAAATTGGGTTGATGGTGATTGACTCGTGTACTATTCACTGATGAATCCAGATATTGCTTGAAGTTACCAGATGGACGTTAGAGTATAGCGGTGAAATGGAGAGGGCTACGCACCGTGTACTTTCAGCAATACAGTAAGTTTCCAAGGAGGATCAGTTATGGTATGGGCAGGGATATCACTGGAGTCGCGGACACATCTATATCTTGTTCCTAGGGGAGCATTGAATGCCGATAGGTACATAACAGAAATTCTGGCCAACTATGTAGTCCCGTATGCAGTACTTGTAGGTGATAATTTTATCCTGATGCATGATAATATGCGTTATTAGTTTAAACGGTTGTTTTTTTTTTTTTTTTTTTTTTTTGTAGCAGAGTAAATAATTATGGGCTCTTGCCTTTATCTATCTGGTCTGAAACTACATTGGATATCTTCTAGTCTAGGCTACTGTCCATTATTGGTATTATCCTGTTTTATAATATTTTTGAGTAGTTTTCCTAGGCTCAGTAAGGTTATTCCTCTGTAGTTTCTACGGTTTCGTAAATGCTTCATTGTATATATTATATAAGTATATAAAATAAAAAAATAAATATATCGTCACGGCTTATTACCCATTGCTGGGTGCGTCAATCTGTTTTGTATATATATATATATATATATATATATATATATATATATATATATATATATATATATATATATATATATATATATATATATATA
>OY720458.1:30225712-30230712 GCA_963082715.1 Harpalus rubripes | reverse complement strand
TTAGTTAGGTTCCACACCGATTTGGAGATGTTATCGGATAACATTATTTTCCTTTGATAGAATGACTTCTTTGTCGTTGTGATCAGAAGAGAGTGTTTACGTCTAGCTTCCTTATATATTTGTGAAAATTCTGGAAAGCGTTTTTGCAAGAAGAATAACTCTTTTAACGATTTGCTGGATTTTATTATTTCATTGTTTACCCAGCTTTTATCGGTAGATTTCGTGACTTTTGTAAGAGGAAAATGAACTTGAAACGGAAACAGAAACGTATCGTAAAATAGATTAAAAGCTTTATTGGCATCGGGCTCATGTAATACAGGCTCCCAATTTTCTAGAATCAAACTATTGTGAAACTTATTTATGTTATTTTGGGAAAATATTCTTCTTGAAGAAGTCAAATTATTTTTTTGAGAGGCATGAGTCAAATTACAAAAAATGCTTCTATGATCTGATATGACATTCTCTAAAACATAACTATTACTATAAGAGATAATTGATCGACTGTGGAGAATTATGAGGATTAAAAATCTTCGGGATATCAGTCAACAGGATTTATTTATCTTGACAACTCCGACGTTTCGGCAACACAGTTGCCTTCTTCAGGGATATGTCTATAAAAGCAACATAAAAATGATAGTTGCAGTCAATATACAAATGTTTATAGGTTGAAACATTTAAAAAACCGTCAAACAATAGAATTTCTAATAAACATCAATTCACACAACCGGTACATACGAAAATTAACTGTAAATATATAAAAATATTTTTGTTGCTTTTATAGACATAGCCCTGAAGAAGGCAACTGTGTTGCCGAAACGTCGGAGTTGTCAAAATAAATAAATCCTGTTGACTGATATCCCGAAGATTTTTAATCCTCATAACTATTACTGTTAAAGTTTACAAAAATGTAATCTAGGAGATGTTTTCCCCTAGTAGGAATAGTTGCAATATTTGTTAAATTATAAGTAGTTAATATATCACAGAGTATTTTGTAGTCTCGAGGGTCTCTATTAGAGTCTATGTTAAAATCCCCTCCAATAATTATATTTCGATTGGCTTGAAATACTTTATCTAAAGTGTCGGTCAATTTGTTATTGAAAAGATTAAAGTCGGAGCCCGGAGTTTGGTAACAAGTAAGAATAAGGACGGAACTATATTTGTCCGGTTTCCATTGAATCCCACAATTTTTTTTTTTTTGTCTATACAACAATCGTTAACGTTTATGACCGATATCTCAAGGTCCTTACGATAACATATTCCGACTCCACCTCCTTTAAACTTTATTCGGCAGTAACTAGATCCATGAACAAAATTAGGAAAGTTTATTAAATCTAATTCATGTAATGAACGCCAAGTTTCTGTGAGACAGAGAACTTTTAAATTACTTAACTTGTGTATATATTCGGATGATATAAAGTCCACTTTCTGTTATGTCAATGCTTGACAGTTTAATAATAGCATGTTTTCACATATGGTTGATGCTATTTTTGGACGTCTTTTGGTTGTCAGGGCTTGGCAGTTGAGAGATGACAGATCACAGTTTGTTATCCCGTGGAATTCTTCCTCGTTTTTTTCTGGAAAAAACGCGAGATCCCCGTACGGCCATTTATCTGCACAGAGGATTTCTTCAAAGTTTGTTAGGTTCACTGTCACTTTATATGACGTATAGTGATCGGGGTATTTGGAGCAGACTTGTTCATATTTTATCTCCGGATAATCCGTTCTCAGATGTGAAATCATATCGTCTGGTTTGGTACCTGGTTTAATGCGAGACACAAATATAAAAGCTTTCTTTGGTGCTACAATTATATTAGAAAGACCTTGTGAGTTTCCAATTACGACATTGTTAGGTTTAGGATGGTTTTTGCGAGGTTTTTTCCAACTTTTTCCCAATTACCTTCTTCGTTACAATATATGGTATCACTTGGCCTTTTATTAGACTCCTTTTTCATTGTAGTATCTTGGTAAGTATCATTTTCAGAATATATCGCGCCTAGTTTGTTTATAGTATTTGATATTGAGTTTCTGTCAACGGTCACGGTCATTCCAGTGTTCAAACAGTTAGGAGGCGTGTGAGTTATTTCTCCTTCTTGTTCATTATTCTTCTTTTTGTTGTTACGCTTGTTGTTTTTTATAGATGGCTCTTGTTTGTTTTTATAAACATTAGTTTCTAACAGTTTTATGATTATAGATTTATCACTGATTATAGTACATTTATCACTGATTAATGTTTCTTTCTCTCGTATAATTTGTTTTATTACAGTAATTTCTTTACGTAGTTCATTAATAACACTTGTAAGATCTGATCTATAACCACGTTCGTCAGTCATGTCGTCAGTTTTTTCAATGCAACATTTTGTTACAGAGTCTTTACTTGTTAATCCTTTTCTTTCGCAACAATTTTTGTGGAGAGCACTGTCATAATTCACGCACTTGATTAAGTTGTTCACGGCTGATTTATTGCACAATTTACATGCAGATTTTGTGTATTCACTACTCACTAAAGTGTGTTTGCCCTTCGCCGCCATTATGATAGAATTATCTGCTTATCTACTTACACACTTATTTACTTGTTTACTTATCTACTTATTTACTTATCTACTTATTTACTTATCTACTTATTTACTTATCTACTTATTTACTTATCTACTTATTTACTTATCTACTTATTTACTTATCTACTTATTTACTTATCTACTTATTTACTTATCTACTTATGTACTTATCTACTTATCCACTTATCTACTTATCTACTTATCTACTTATTTACTTATCTACTTATTTACTTATCTACTTATTTACTTATCTACTTATTTACTTATTTACTTATCTACTTATTTACTTATCTACTTATTTACTTATCTACTTATTTACTTATCTACTTATTTACTTATCTACTTATTTACTTATCTACTTATTTACTTATCTACTTATGTACTTATCTACTTATCCACTTATCTACTTATCTACTTATCTACTTATCTACTTACCCACTTTTCTACTTATGTACTTATCTACTTATCTACTTACCCACTTATCTACTTATGTACTTATCTACTTATCTACTTACCCACTTATCTACTTACCCACTTATCTACTTACCCACTTACCCACTTATCTACATATCTACTTACCCACTTATCTACTTACCCACTTATCTACTTACCTACTTACCTACTTATCCACTTATCTACTTACCCACTTATCTACTTACCCACTTATCTACTTACCCACTTAACTACTTACCCACTTATCTACTTACCCACTTATCTACTTACCCACGTATCTACTTATCTACTTATCTACTTACCCACTTATCTACTTATCTGCTTACCTACTTACCCACTTACCCACTTATCTGCTTATCTACTTATATACCTACCCACCTATCTACTTATCTACTTACCCACTTATCTACTTATCTACTTATCCACTTATTCACTTATCCACTTATCCACTTATCCACTTATCCACTTATCCACTTATTTACTTATCCACTTATCCAGTTATTTACTTATTTACTTATCCACTTATCCACTTATCCACTTATCCACTTATCCACTTATCTACTTATTTACTTATCCACTTATTTACTTATCCACTTATTTACTTATCCACTTATTTACTTATCCACTTATTTACTTATCCATTTATTTACTTATCCACTTATCCACTTATCCACTTATTTACTTATCCACTTATTTACTTATCCACTTATCCACTTATTCACTTATCCACTTATTCACTTCTCCACTTATCCACTTATCCACTTATACACTTATCCACTTATCCACTTATGCACTTATGCACTTATCCACTTATCCACTTATCCACTCATCCACTTATCCACTTATCCACTTATCCACTTATTTACTTATCCACTTATTTACTTATCCACTTATTTACTTATCCACTCATTTACTTATTTACTTATCCACTTATTTACTTATCCACTCATTTACTTATTTACTTATCCACTCATTTACTTATCCACTTATTTACTTATCCACTTATTTACTTATCCACTCATTTACTTATTTACTTATTTACTTATCCACTCATTTACTTATTTACTTATTTACTTATCCACTTATCCACTTATTTACTTATCCACTTATCCACTTATCCACTTATTTACTCATTTACTCATTTACTCATTTACTCATTTACTCATTTACTCATTTACTCATTTACTCATTTACTCATTTACTCATTTACTCATTTACTCATTTACTCATTTACTCATTTACTCATTTACTCATTTACTCATTTACTCATTTACTCATTTACTCATTTACTCATTTACTCATTTACTCATTTACTCATTTACTCATTTACTCATTTACTTATTTACTTATTTACTTATTTACTTATTTACTTATTTACTTATTTACTTATTTACTTATTTACTTATTTACTTATTTACTTATTTACTTATTTACTTATTTACTTATTTACTTATTTACTTATTTACTTATTTACTTATTTACTTATTTACTTATTTACTTATTTACTTATTTACTTATTTACTTATTTACTTATTTACTTATTTACTTATTTACTTATTTACTTATTTACTTATTTACTTATTTACTTATTTACTTATTTACTTATTTACTTATTTACTTATTTACTTATTTACTTATTTACTTATTTACTTATTTACTTATTTACTTATTTACTTATTTACTTATTTACTTATTTACTTATTTACTTATTTACTTATTTACTTATTTACTTATTTACTTATTTACTTATTTACTTATTTACTTATTTACTTATTTACTTATTTACTTATTTACTTATTTACTTATTTACTTATTTACTTATTTACTTATTTACTTATTTACTTATTTACTTATTTACTTATTTACTTATTTACTTATTTACTTATTTACTTATTTACTTATTTACTTATTTACTTATTTACTTATTTACTTATTTACTTATTTACTTATTTACTTATTTACTTATTTACTTATTTACTTATTTACTTATTT
>OY720458.1:30163899-30223012 GCA_963082715.1 Harpalus rubripes | reverse complement strand
CATTAGATTGAAAAACTTGGAAGTGTTCTGCTTTGATGTCTGCACAAGCAGCATGGAATGAGCACAAACATTTAGAGCACTTGACACCTGGATATTTATTATTTATATTTCTATTACACTTTTTGTAGATTGCCATTGTAGAACGTGTGAAGCTCACTTTAAGATTATTTGTTTATGAATTTGCCATGAAAGAAAGAATGAATATTTTGTGTGTTGAAAAAAAAAGTATATCACTTAACGAAACAAAATATGTATTCACTTATTTTATTCAAGACATTCTAACTCGATGTAAAAAAGTAACGTACCTAGGGTTGCCAGGTGGCCGAGATTGTCCAGGGAATTCATTGCTCTGTCCCGTGTCTCGTAATTTTATGCTAATATCCCAGAATGCAATATTCCAACAAAAACCTACCTGTTTTTAATGTAATTTCGCACGCCACTGCCGATAAATCCATTTCAGTGCTGTAAGACGCTGTCGGCTCGGCAGTGTCGAGTTTGAGTAACCGAGTGCTAATGATAAAATTTTGACTTATATGTTTAAAAAAGATATTCAAAATTTTGCCAATCTCAAAAAATTATTTCATTACCAGTCAGCAATGCTTTTTGCGAACAAATTTTTAGCTTGCCAAATAATCTTTGGACAAAAGAAAGTAATCGCATGTCTTTGGATCTAGTAAAAGCAAAGTTACAAACTTGGATTAACTATGTCTTGTACAAAATTTTCAACGTTTTAAACGGGCCTGAAGGAAACAGTTATAAAATTATCCAAATCAAATGAAAAGTTGGTATTGGTACCCACTTGGTTACTTGGTAATAGTACACACCACTATGCGCTAGGAAAAACTGTTTACCCATTTTAAATGCCTATGTAACGGACTTCTTGTGCCACCCGGTATATATATATATATATATATATATATATATATATATATATATATATATATATATATATATATATATATATATATACCTATATATGTTTTTTCTCAAAAAAAAAAAAAACTCGTTATTTGAAGGTATGATAATATTATATGAAGGGTCCAGGAGAAAAAAAATAGAAAGTTTCAAGTATACACAGTATATACAGTAACTCAGAAATCATAAAAATCATTTCCCATTAGATCATATTTGTATTGCTCGCACTTAGCTTATACCATACAGTAACTCAGAAATCATAAAAATCATTTCACATTAGATCATATTTGTATTACTGGCACTTAGCTTATACCTCACAATAACTCAGAAATCGTAAAAATCATTTCACATTAGATCATATTTGTATTGCTCGCACTTAGCTTATGCAACACAGTAACTCAGAAATCTTAAAAATCATTTCACATTAGATCAAATTTGTATTGCTCACTCTCCACAATATATATCACTCAAAGTTTCATCCCACACATACACACTCGTCAACAGTACTACTACTTATTGTATCTAAGAAGGTTCTATTTTAATATTCCAGCTGACTCCTGTATAGACAAGTATTACCTTGCAATACATGACATCTCGCTTGACAAACATACTTCCAATAGCTGCACAGTCTGTAATTATGGAAAATTTAATACCAATAAAAGACGGTCGAAAATAGACTGATCTTAATTCCTTTTGTGGTAGTCAGAGCCGGCCCAAGCTACAGGCAAGCCAGGCGACCGCCTGGGGGCGAAAAAATTTTTTGGACTATTTTTTTGTATAATAAATTAAAAATCAAATTATAAGTTTATTGACTCGTCCAGTGTGTAGCTTTAATCATAATGCTGACAATTCCAATTGTAGCAAACTTATATTAATTAAATCCTGTTTATATGCTTTTGCGTTATACTAAGAAAGAGGAAAGGTTAAATTCGTTGGCAATTATATCAATTAAAACCATTGTCATGTCAAATACTGAAGAAGTAATTGTTGTTCAGGAAATCTACTGCAAAATACCGCCAACATAAAAAAAATTGCAACAAAAGCTTTTATACGGAATCCTGTACAGAAAAATACACTGATGCAACAGCCCTTCGCCAATTTGGAAAAAGGCGACATATTTTGGTTTTTGATATTTTTCTTGAAAACGGTAATCCGTATCGAATTTTATACAAAACGAGATTCTTTTATTTTTTACCTAAGATGAACCGTTAAAGAGTTAAATTAGATTTTCCGAATTGCAAAATAACGAAAAGTATTTATACCGAGACTTATACCTACACTGAGAAATATTTTCCCTATATACAGGGTTAGTCACGGAAGAGTTATTTTGAAAGTCCGTTTGTTTGCAACCCAAAAACAACAGACCATATTTAATTGTTTAATGTCAAAATGACAGAACCATTACTAGTCAGGGTAAGCAACCGTGAATTAAATATTCTATTTTTTTAAGAGAGGAAGCTAGACGCTGTTGTAAATTGTATTTCGGGTTCAACACAAGCGGACTTTTAAAGTAATTCTCCCGTGACTAATCCTGTATATGGTATTAGACAAATATAAAGCGACTCTGTAGAACTGAAAAGAAATTTTTTTCTGTATTTTAAATATCCAAAATATTTTCAAAAAAATTCATTCAGATTAAGATTCTGTGATTGTTCGCGAGTTATGGACACAAATCGCCTCTTTTCTAATTTTTGTACCTATATATGTATATAATCTAAACAAAATTGTAATAAATGAGGGGCGCAATTTACAATTTTCGCCTGGGGCGCTCAAAATTTTCGGGCCGGTACTAGTGGTAGTGAAGCATAATGCCAGCAATATCCTCATAATTTCCATTGCAATGCTCCTAGTTTTTAACTTAGAGTTGCATACTCTAGTTCTTACACACAAATAATATCATCTCATCATTTTTAACTTTCTCAAACTACCTACAAGCTTCGCAATATAATAGAATATAACTTTATTCCTCTACTTAATGAAAGAATAATCATCCTACGCTAAACTTGTCCATTCTCGCAGATATACCACGCGATATTGGACGAGTGAGCGGTGTTCGTCAAACTTCGTACAACCTTAAAATCACGGATTACATATTGCAAGATTTTATAAATGCGTTCCTAGAACCGCTAGAATAATATCAAAATATGCGCTATATTTTTCAAATAATATCCGAAATATTAAATTACAAAATATCATGATCAATTTAAAAGAACTTAAAATACCACGTATTACAACTATTTAGTTTCTGTAATAAATGCATAATTAAAATGACTAGAGTAGCACAATAGAAGTTTGATTTGTGTATTATGTTATAATCTAATAGCTCTTATATTTTTTTCTCTTAACAGACGGTACGGTTTTTAATAATACTGTCTTACCTACTTCTAAATTTTAATATTATCTGCACGTCCTACTTAGTTTTGTTGTAATATGAAAAGTTTACTTGTAGATGGTTTATCAACATGGCCTATCATAATTTTCGCGAGATCTAGCTTTGTGCATACCTTTTAGTGACATGTATTACCTCAATGCGTTCATTTTTGTTTGAGTGTCATTATCAATTATCTCACCTTTAGCCAACATTTTATGTTTACTAAATATTACCGAAACTTCTCCAATATCTGTAACCTCCATAATTATTTCTTTTCCGTCCTGGACTAAAGTTCAATTACTTCGAATGTAGCAGATATAAAACCAATTATCATTGGATTTATTGCAATATTTTCGGCTAAATTGTAGTTTATTCAGAATTCAAGAACTTTATATTAATTATATACTTCATAAACCATTAAAAACACTAAATACCGCTAAAAATTGGGTGCGGAAAGCTATATTTATAAAGATTTTGGTATTTTTTCTGAAAAAAATTAGGTTAGATGAACTACATATATTTCCATGTTTAAGTAGGTACTTACGCTTTCATCATAACTGTTTCAATTAATATATATTTGCAAAACTATGTCTTATTTTCCTTCTTATCCTACGTTTTATAACATTTTTTATTTATAATTTTGCGTTTATCTGTCAAACTATAACTATTGTAAAATAACATGAAGATAGTGGGCCGAGCGATCTCGAATGTGTGTGCCTGGTGTGCGTTAGGTATTGTTTTGTAAGGATTTTTTAAAAAATTTCTTAAAAAATACGTGTGCGTTAGGTATTGTTTTTGCCAGGATTTTTTTAATTCTTAAAAAATTACTGTGCGTGAGGTAGTGTTTTGTCAGGATTTAAAAAAATATATTTTTCCAAAAAAATATATAAAATACCTGTTTCCGCGCTCCAATTTTATGTTTGCTTATTATATTTTAGCTAAAATAAGACATTACAACAAAAAATTGCAATCCAGCCATATTTTCAGTTACAAGAATGTCAACTTTAGTGCAGAAATAAATACATATAATTAGCATTAATTGTAAATATCTCGGTTGATTTAACGAATTCTAAATTAGAGCCATTAACTTTAAAAGTGATCTTTGAACTATTTACTACTAGGTGACCTATCAAAAAGTTAATATTCCAAAAATTTGGTCCTAGTCCCATGATTTCTGTTAGTAAAATAAAATCATTAACACTAAAATTGCATTTGCTTTACATATAAGAAACATAACTTGCTCTGAAAAACATGTTACTGCGCATTCTGTTTAAATTAAATTTAAATTTGAAATCTGAGCATACTCCTAAATTACTTCACTATTCTATAGCTACATTTCCAGTTACAAGTAGGAAAGATAACAATAATTGAATGAGCTATATTTCCAATTACTAACAGATTAATAAAATAACAAAAATTTAATGATACTTCCCTTTTTGTCCTTTGTCCATATAAATAGTGTATTACGTATATCACATACAAATTAATTATCTACCATAATTTGTGGCGTAACAATATTATGGAAAATATTTTTAAAGTTTATTTTACATTAAAATGTCCATTTTCACACAGTGGTCTGTAACTTTATATTTTCAAATGGAACATCCCCTATGTTTATTCAAATTTAAAAAGTATATAAAATTTGCTATCCATTAATATAAAAATAATCATGTCATATTATAAAAAAATACAATGATTAAAATATTATATTTTTATTAAATGCAGAAGGGTTTGGATTTCATTTATTTTACATTACACCTTTCAAATTTAAATAAAATTAATTAATTAAATATTGCATCTATTTCAATCGGAAATTCAATTATTTTACCTGTTATTTAATGTCAAATAATAAATATATATTTTATTCCAAAATATTTAAAATAATCGAGTTATTAAAAAACACAAAAACAGACCGGTGAATAAAGTGCAATTTATACAGGTGATTCACCGGTCTGTTTTTTAATAACTCTTTTACCCTAAAAATCTTGGTACTTTCAAGTACTAGAAAGTATCTCACTCAAAATTGAAAAAAAAATGGAGTTTTACTGTTTCACCCATGGACTCTTCATATCATTGAATTCAGAATTAAATTCTCTAGCGAATAAGCAATTAAAAAATATATGTTCCCATTTAAAATAAAAAAGTTATCTCGTATTTTGAGAAACACCGGTTGCAAAAATGTTTGTTCTGTTCATTACATTTGTCTTGAAAAATAGAAATTGTTTGCCCATTTAACATTCTTATTATAGTTTTCGAAATTGAAGACCCATTTAAAATGAACATCCTATAATAAGGTCTTGGTGTATGACAAAGTTTGACACGCACCACGAAGGGCACAAGTTAGTTCTAGTTCTTACGGATTTTGAATGAACTCTTTGTAGTATTTCAATGTTGGATGCACTTGGACACTTGGAGTTCCCCATAATTCAATGCCATAAGTACATATTGGCTTTAGTATCACTTCACTTTATAGATCATAACGCTAGACCGAATTGTTTCCTATTTGTTTGTAGCTATACGTATTTTCCAACCAGGTTAGACTTCTCTCCAGATGTAGTCTGGGGTATTTAAAATGTTTATTTGTGGTATGGGATTATTATTTAGAGTACTGGTGGACAAGTTTTTGTACGGGTTGTGAATGTGACTGTTACATGTGCTGATTTTTCTTCATTGGTTTAAATTCTCAATTTTTAAGCCACTTAACTATATATATATATTAACTGACGGGAAGGAATATTCATGTGACACTAATGTCGCGGTATCATCAGCGCACGTGACTGTTGTTACTTCTAGCGATGTACACTGCCTTGCGGAACACCTGAGTTGATTTAATTAAATTTAGTGTATTCATCTTGATATTTCACATGAAAACAGCTACCGGTTATACAGAATAAACACGGAAAACCGTGAGAGGCGTTTAACATTGGAAAACAGTTTTTCTGAAATATAATCTGTCCCGTAAAACATTATGTAATGCTTTATACATAAATATTTAAAGAGTAAAATTCTGGATTTTTGGATGTCAAACTTGTTAAATTTATGCTGTTAGTACCTAAGTACACTTAATTTAAATACATGGTAAAAACAGATTTAGTATGCGTTGTTTCAAGGAAGATCATCCATAATGTCAAATATCTTTTGTGATTTTTTTTTTTTTTTTGAAATATAGAATATTGAATCCATTTTTACTATTACTTAAATTAAGTTTATATAGAAGTCCTTCGAGTTATACTTCATCGAAGGGTTGTGTATCTATAGAAAAGTTGCCGAGCAATATTTTCTTTCTTCAATAGATTTTTAAATTTGTTTTTCTACACTGTATGTTTGCTCAATCGTGGAGTGGTGTTTTCTGAATCCAAATTCGAGTTCTGGTATAAGATTATTTTTAGCCATTATTATTTCAGTCGTTGGTTTGAGTAGTAGTATCTCAAATACTGTTGATGAAATGGCAAAAGATTAAGTCTATAGGAAGTCTCTTCATAAGTAGATTGTCCAGGCTTGGGAATTAAAATGATTTGCCCAATACTCCAGTACATTGGGAAATTACTGAAAATGAAAATTATGAGTTTTATTGCTTTACAAGATAACTCTTAGAATTTTTTCAGTTTTCAAGGCCATGTGCCCTGGAGCTTTTCTTAAGGTGTTTCATGAAAAGTTGTTCTGGTGCTATGCGAATTTTTTTATATTCTTCCTCGTCGTTTTTGCCATAGAAGGGTTGGAAAACGTTGCTGAAATACTCAGTAAAGATTTCAGATTTTTTTGTTCTTTCTGGTCCACCTGTTATCCGCTTTTTTTTACAAGAGAAAGTGCTAGTACGAGTATTGTTTTTTTAAATATTTTGTTTTCTGCAGATTTTTTCCATTTGTCTAGTACTTTTTAAACATTTCTTTTCCGAGTTTGATTCAGCCTTGTTATAGTATAAAGGTAACGATTATTTTGCACTGTACTCTTATTTCTGCTATGGGCTATTTTACCTTTTTTATACCAAATGTCTACTTTTTTATGAACCATAAGAAATACAATGGTAATTTCTGCCATACTACTTTTAGAACTGTAACAGTACAAAATTCGGCGGCATTATTTTATGAGATTTTCTTTCAACTTGTTAAAAATATCATTTTAAGGGGGGAGTAGTAGTTACAAGTGGGTTTCTTGGAAGCATTAGAAAAAATTTTGTGCGTAGCTGTATATTCGAGAAAGCAGAATTCCTAAGTCAGGGCCAGAGGTATAGTTCGTCCAGCAATCATTTGAACAAATAACTTTTAAATCCTCAGTATTAATGCAAATATAGTTTCTTTTCAGTGTAGGTACATTATATGTCTGTGAGAGTTGAAAATTGCTAGACACTATTTAAATATGCAAAAGTTTTATTGAAATTCCGAAGGACCTTAGTTGCACAGTAAAATTCTTACCCACGATGTTATGCTTGCTTTAACAATGAACACTCATTACTGAACTGAGCACTTAGTAATCCCAAAATGCAAATGTACACGTGTACATTCTGTACTAGCTATAATTAGAAGTAATTTTCGAAAATTCCATAAGAATTTTCAACCTCTGCACTTGGATTTTGAATTGACCAGGCAGCTCGCAAGGGCGAGGGGGTGATTTCTCAGTGAAAACGGAGAAGCTAACAGTTTAGAAGTTATTCTACAAACCTCGCACTCTTATGGCATAAAACTTCGTAGAAGGCAGTTAGTAAGATGTGTAAATAGTTAGTGTATTATGTAAGTAAAAACCTTTAATTAATTATAATATGACTGTGTTCACACGTATAGCAAAAAAGTACTTTGACTTGACTTTGACTTCCAAAAGGCGACTTTTGCCGTTGTGTGAACATTCGCCTATTTACTTTTCTTCCTAAAGTCAAGTCCAAAATAAAATAGACGACTCAAATAAGTGTATTTTAAAAAGTCGTGTGAACCAACGAACGAAACATACTTTACTAACAGTGACATCTGTTGATAACTTTTAACAGTTCGGCTAACCTAAAAAGTAAATGTCAACATATGTAGGTAAATGTTGATTTAGTGACTCGAAAGTTTTCCAGCCAATCAGTAAAATGATGTTCGACAATAGGGGTTTCCACTATTTTTAAATTTTTTATATGCTATTCCTCATGAAAACTTATATGTATTAGAATAAATAAAACATTTTTATTATAACAGGTTTTCTGTAAAAAAATATTGAAAGCAGTATTTGTTGCAACTTGTTTGAACGGCCAATTCTTACCACCCCGACAGCGCGTAATAGGCCGGCTAATGTAGCCAATGCTCAACAGATGGTGCATGATGGGGGTTTCTTAAGTCTAGTGGCGTTATCTGTCAATTGATGGTGTACTAACACTCTTCTATTACAGTTTTCTTGAACTAACGCATACGGGGATGGGAGTTTTCACTGAACTACAAACAAATGTTTTATTTCAAACTGAGTTTGTTTGTGACCTTACAATTCTTAGAATTAAAAAACTGAACTTCGAATCTTTCGAGCACGACGTCAAGACAATAAGACTTACAAATGATTTGGAGAGATAAATTATATCATACAAAAGAAAGTTTCATACTTTGAACCTCAAATGAACAAAAATAACGACATTTGCAATGGACCTATTAAATTAAAAGAGAGAGATATTAAGAAAAGTGAGATGTGCATAGTGCGCAGTTGATTTTTAGCGCAGGTGGGTGATATGGTGGAGAACATTCAAATTTAAAATATGGCAACAAATACATGTACAACAAAATAAGAAATCCAAATAAATTTACGTATAATATATGCGATGAACACTTTAAAAAGAAAGGAAAAACAGATAAAAATCAGAAAAGAGGATTTAATGGCACTATTCTGAACAAATATGTGCATCTTACAAATCTGTAAATAATGAACAAAATCACAACGAAGCTGCCACTAATGTATAATTTTATGTTAATCAACAAAAATAGATGCGTTTTTGTCAGTTTTTTTACAGATCTATAAGACGTAAGACTTACAGATTTGTTCAAAATTAGCCTATAAGTTTTATAAAGAAGGTTATGTGCGATAACAATTGCGATGAGCGATGCTGTACCTATTACTACATACGGAACAATATTTACAAAATTGTTTTCTTGTTTTATATATCCCTGCATATTTGCACTTGCAACTTGCAAATGTATTATACCAAAACAATCGAAAAGTGATAGTAATAGCATAGTTGTCAAATGATTTGCTTAAGACCCGATATTATAATCTCTGATAAAACATAAATTTTACATAATTTTATTATTAGATACATTTCTGTTTGTAATACAGAAAATATTATTTAATTTTTTTGTCGTTATCTTTATTATTTTTAACAGGCACAAATTTATTTTATTTCATTTTCGTCATTTGGCCACATGGTGTCACCCACCCATTGATTCAGAAAAATTCTACTAGATGGCGAATCTAATATGACGTCACAGAGTCATAAAAATTTAATAGGTCCATTAATCTAATTAAAAAATTGCCAATACATCACAAAAAAACAAATAGATCTGTCTGCTTCACAGTGTTAAATAGGATTACTCTAGTGAAAATTATGCCACTTGGCATGGCATGTGTTTGTTCTTTGTGGCTAAACATATGACCAGTAGTATTTACTAAAAAAATTAATTACCCTAACTAACTAATTATCATATATTGGTATGATTAAAAAGCCAGGGAATTTGTTAGTTTATTCATAGCTTAAACAAATCACTCCTGCAAATACTACCAATCAGAGATAATTTTATATTAATAATAATAAATTACATGACAACGAAAAATATTGTTACACACAAAATAGATAATTCTCAAAGGAATAAGTTTCAAGTATACTAGCATACATAATTTATAATTTAATTTGTTACGTACGAACCCTAATCAAAAATTCCAAATCCCTCGTCGACTGAACATCTAGATTTCTAGGCTTTCTTTCGTGGAATGTTTGTATCCTGGTTTTTCCACAAATATTCTTTTACGGGTGTTGCAACTTGTAAATAACTATAGGCAAAGGCATAACCTCTGGTAATCCCTTTACGTTGCTGGAGATTTAGCAAATACTTTACAAATATTTGAAATATTTAATTCACGAAATACAATAGTCTATAAAATACGTATACTTTAGAAAATGCTTTACCAATATAACATACGGCAAACAATAATAATTGTATTGTATTCAGAATTTTAACTATTTTCTATCCGTTTTAACTATAGACTAGATGGCGTTTCGAGCGCGGCCGTTTTTACATGTATTAAATAAAAAACTCAAATTTTGGCGCCATTTCTGAATTTAAAAAAATTCGTTCTAATTGACAATTTTTCAGTAATTTAGTCTTGTACGTACATATCTATTTTTATCCATAATATTAACGAAGAGAACAATAACAAATCTAACGAACTACTAACTAAAAACTAAGAAAACACGCACAACGAAAAGTATGTAATATGAAATATAACGCCAAAACACTATGAAAATTATATACTTACACGAAAAGAACAATAATATACTTAACAAAAAGAACTGAACAGAAATTAATAATATGTAATAAATCGTGTACTATTGACTTTGTTGACTTTTATTTATTTTATGTCAGACGTCAAAATAATTGATACAGTTGTCAAGCAAATTTAAATTTCGCGTCAATTATTTTACTGTGTAAACTCGATTCACGTTTGAACCAATCAGAGAGCTAGAATCTTAGGCCCTATCTCACCCAACGCTCTATAGTTAAAACGGATAGAATATAGTTTATAATATCTACTTCATTATTTTTTAAATAATGTTGCAATTTGAATGTGCTGCCACCTATTATCACATAGTAAGATATTGAATGTATTTGATGTATGTAGGTAAAATCGAATATTGTAAACTACTCCCATCACAAACATATACTGACAGATAACAGAAACTGTAAAATCGATCCGGTAAATGACGTCATTGGCTGGCACCGTTTCAAACGTAGTATATTCTTTTCATGGGTGCGTGAAATTGGCATAACGAAGTTAGGCACAAATTATGGGACTAGTATAAATAATTTGTGCTCAATTTGTGCCAATTTGTGCCCACAAAATTATTTTTGAAATATAACAGGGTTACGAAATAAGAGACTTACAAAAAGTTTATGCTAACTTCACGCCAGCATAATAAAAATAAAAATGAAAAACTTTTATTATTTAAATAATTTGTGTTAATTTGTGCCAATTTGTGTCCATGGTTTGAATAATTAATTACAATTGGTCTATGAGTTATTAGCGTTTAAAAAAATTTATGCCAACTTCACGCTAGCATAAAAATACTGAAACTTGAATTTTTTATTAATGAAATAATTTGTGCCTAATTCAAGTTTTACGTTTTAGGTTTACAGATTTAAATAAATAACGAGGGTATAAAAAGAAACAATTTTTTACAAGTGTTTCTTTATGAAACTGTTCAACAATCTTTAACATATGACAAAAATTGTAAATATAAATTATAATTAATTACAATATGGCAAAAATTTATATATTATTTGAATTTACTAAAAAATAAACATTTTATCTATATTAATATTATTACCTCACTGCATATTTTTTACATTTTTGTTTAAAATAATTGTCATATTTTAAACATTGTATGTATAGTATTCAATATTATTTTTATACTAGCGTGACTCGGTATAAAGTTTTTTAAATATTAATAACTCATGAACCCATTGTAATTAATTATTCAAACCAAGGGCACAAATAAGTACGAATTGTAAGCTTCGATTTGCTATAAAAATTAATTTAAAATAAAATATTTTTTATGCCTACTTCACACTTCCACAAAAACAACTGTCAATATCTCTCATAATAATTATTATATCATATTTATTTATTTGGCACAAATTAGCACTAATTAGTCACTAATTATTTCACTAATAAAGAATTCATGTTTCAATATTATTTTTTATACTAGCGGACTCGGTATAATTTTTTTTAAATATTAATAACTCATGAACCCATTGTAATTAATTATTCAATCCAAGGGCACAAATAGGCACGAATTGTAAGCTTTGATTTGCTATAAAAATAAATTTAAAATAAAATATTTTTTATACCAACTTCACATTTTCACAATAACAACTGTCAATATCTCTCATAATAATTATTATATCATATTCATTTATTTGGCAAAAATTATCACAAATTAGGCACAAATTACTTCACTAATAAAAAAAAGTTTCTATATTATTTTTTATACTGCGTGATTTGGTATAAAATTTTTAAACATTAATAACTTATGAACCCATTGTAAATATAAACATCAATTTTTTATAAAAATAAATTTAAAATAAAATATATTTTATGCAAACTTCACACTTTCGCAAAATTATCGTTCTTCATGGCGACAGGAGAACTTTTCCGGTACCATGGAGAACGCTATGTTTATTAATTCTTTCCTACTATATTTATCAATAGATCCAGGATTTGAATTAAACCGTAAATTGTAACTTATATAATGTAAAACCAAATTTGCTGTTCATTGGTTAACATAAATGTCATTCTACTGTTGTTGCTGCATGATGATGGCTAATTTACACCCGAAACGTCGTTTGCGTGTTTTATTAATAAAAATTGGAACAGTAAGACCTACAATTCATTCGACGATAAATCTCAAGGAGGTTTCCAAAAAATACTCCAAGTTATTTGTATTAACTTAAATTTATTTTTTATTTGCAGGCTGTTTATTATAATTTTGCATAGGCTTCAGCTCAGCGCATATTTCCCCCCTAATTTTATTTATTTTCTTAGTATTCTAATCATTGCTTACAGATTTTTTAAAAAAATAATATGGGAACAAATAGGCATAAATTATAAGTTTTAATATGCTGTAAAAATAAATTTAAAATGAAACGTTTTTTATGCCAACTTCTACAAAAACAACTGTCAACATCTCTCAAAATAATTATTATATCATATTCATTTATTTGGCACAAATTTGCATATATTAGGCACAAATTATTTCACTAATAAAAAATTAAAGTTTCAATATTTTTTATGCTAGAGTGACTCGGTATATATTTTTTTAAATCATTAATAACTCATGAACCTATTGTAATTAATTATTCAAACCACGGGCACAAATAGGCACAAATTATAAGCGTGCTAATACTGCAAAAAGAAATTGAAAATTAGCACATATTATAAGCTTTGATTTGCTGTAAAAATTAATTTAAAATAAAAATTTATTCACTTCCATAAAAACTGTCAATATTTCTGATATTATCATAACAAATTCATTTATTTGGCACAAATTAGCACAAATTAGGCACAAATTATTCCATTAATAAAAAATTCAAGTTTCAGTATTTTTTATGCTAGCGTGAAGTTGGTATAAATTTTTTTAAACGCTAATAACTCATAGACCAATTGTAATTAATTATTCAAACCATGGGCACAAATTGGCACAAATTAAGCACAAATTATTTAAATAATAAAAGTTTTTCATTTTTATTTTTATTATGCTGGCGTGAATGAAGTTAGCATAAAATTTTTGTAAGTCTCTCTTCGTAACCCTGTTATATTTCAAAAATAATTTTGTGGGCACAAATTGGCACGTATTGAGCACAAATTATTTATACTAGTCCCATAATTTGTGCCTAACTTCGTTATGCCAATTTCACGCACCCTCTTTTCATACATTTTTAAATAATTGGAAACTTATTTAACCATTTAATTAGTGTTTTCAGAAATGTTTTATTATGTATTAATTTTAGTGTAATAGTGTTATTTTTAACTATTTTGATAACGATGGAAACCCCATTCTATTCCACGAATCATGACTTCTAGTTTTCATCCACAAATTCGTAGTAATTGGATATTTAATTACACAATTTTGTGTTTTATTTCTGAATTTAAAATTTTCTCGCATTTTAAAATATTTTATGCGATTATTTTTTAATCTATTTCGCATCTAATATTGTTGCCGCATAGTTATATTATTAAAAAATATATAAATACTTTATTCTTAATTTTGATTATATGGTACTAGCACAGAGCACAAATAGTTAACTATAACCAAACTTTGCTTTGCTGTTTTATTGATCAGATTTATTCTTATTGTAAAGTTTTATTGCTCTGATTATCGTTCGTTGTAACGTTTTTATTGCTGCTAATATCTTATGTTTGTAAAATTGTTTTATGTTAGAATTTGTAACTTTTCCATTATTTTGTACTTTTGTATCTCTTTGTAATTTAATTCTATTTTATTGTAACATTCATATTTTAAATTTATATTTTATTTAATATAATTAATTTGTTCATTATTGCCTTGCTATTCCGCCTTGCCCTCCGACCATATGAAATTATTGTTTTATTCTACATTTCAATTAAATTACTTTTGGTCATCGTTTTGGATTAATTATTCAAATTTCAAATTAGGTTTTGGTTATTTACCATTAAACAATTTGGTAGCACGCTACCAATAATTTGGATTACTTGATTGCTTTATATGTAAATTCCAAATTATGTCAGATTCTGATTTTTGTTTTTTATAGTAACCGTAATAAGGGAAAATCACCCTTATTTTAGTGTTACTAAACAAACATAAATACAAGAAATGTTCAGAATTCAAAACTGCATCTAATAAGTTTAAAATTATTGTACTTATACATGCGTTTCGTTCACGAGAGTGAGGTAAAATAGAAGTTATAATTTTCAGCTATTTACAGGCTGCCATGAGAAATAAAACATAAATGTTAAACAGTTGAATTGTTTGAGATTGGCAGATGACATCTGTCATAAAGTTCTAATAATTACAAATTTCATTAATTTATTTATCAATAATCATGGATACATTTACCATCTCAGAAAAAAATCCATAGAATAACAATTAAAATATCATTTAATAACTTTTATTTGTCAAACTCATACATCACGATTAACGACTGTTACCATTCCAAATAGTAAATTTCAATAATTACATCTGAGGTAGCATACTTTAAATTAAAAGTTATAGTAAAAAGAAACTACCTAATGAAATACTACTTTATTGTAATAAAATGCTTAATTATTGTAAAGTCAATGGAACTGACCCAAATCGATTTGGGCGAACTAGATTCGCTATTCGTTGATTTGTTTGAATTCAAATGTGGCACGCTAGCAACAATAATGCCATGTTAACAACATTCTCAAAATGTTTCCGACTCATATTGTAACTAATAAGATTATTCTCAAATCATAAATACATAAACACTAAAAATCATAAACCTAACATGCAATTAATGTATCTATAAACGTTTTAATTAACCAGAAATTAGACATTAGATCACAAAACCGTCACACAATTATCTTAATTAAAAAAAAAATACAGGGCTCACTGCACTATCACTAAGAGTATAAGAGTAGCGGGGGTTCTTCGCACCACAGCGGCCTCTGCCCGGGCATAATAATAAATTTCAATAATGTGTTGCGTGTGATTATGTCACGGCGATGATACCTCGTTGATATCACCAACCTGGGGTGCGCTGGCCTCGTTGTCCTCGCCCAAGTTCACGTCGCCATCGTCAATATCCTCCATTTGCTGGTCCATGTCATACTCATGCAGATTGTTGTCATTAATGGGGGATCTACACTATATTTTTTTATGAAACATCATCTAAACTGGAAGCGATTTGGAATTTTAGAAAGTCTTTATTGTTATTCGTTAAAGCGTAATAATTTTTTTTTAAATATTCTGTGACGTAGATATAGATATGATTTTGTTTTCAAAGAGTGGACGTCGACAATAACTGGAATCATATAAATTTATGTTTTTCAGCACATAAAAATATTTAAATGTGGTAAAATAAGTTTTGTGATAATAATTGGAAACATGCGTGGATAATAAGCAATTTAATAAAATAATTAATAAAAATCTACGTATATAGTCCAAGGTTTGAGTGCCACCGACAGCCTATGTCATTCGACATGATTTTCACTTTCGTACCTACGAATGGATGGCTACTGGCATGGCATCATAAATTTAAACAAGTGTTATATGATTTACTTTTGCTGTTATTTTCTGCATTCACATACTTGAAAATGAACTACGTATTTAAAAAAGGCGACAGCAGAATTCTTCAAAATAGTAATAATTTGTAATAGAGTAAATGTGACACAGTGGCGTATTCAAGGGGGGGGGGGGCTTAGGGGGCTCCAGCCCCCCCTTAAAGTCCAGTGAGATGAAAATATACTGTATTTAAATTAATCATACTGCAGAATCATTTATGCATTTTACAGTCAACTATAATCTCTTGTTTAGAGCAGAGCTCCTTTCTAAAGTGGCATCAAGTCTCCAGGTCATTGCTTCTGCTAATGTAATGCACAAGGCCTGTAATTTGTTTATATAAAACATGTAACCGAGTGTAACCTACGACACATAAGTGTTGCCAATACTATCAAAATTCCACTATGTACAGCGATGTTTTGCCACTCTATCTTCACGCGTATATGCGGTTGTAAATAAGCAAAATGCCATCTGGTGATATTTTGTGGAACTATTGTTTGTAGTAAAAATTAATATTCTAAGTGACATTAGCTTAGCAGCAACGTGGTGGCCATGCGTCAATTTGTTTCACATACAACTTTTAGATGCGCCATACAAGCATACAACTCAAGCACATTTTCTACCTTCCTTGCGTTCATGCTTGGGGTTGGAAAATAGGAATAAGAGTAGAATCTGCTTTGCTTAGAAAAGGAAAAGTATAACTCAATCATGCAACTAAATTAATTAATATACGCGTATTCAAAAGATACACGTTTATTGAAGCACCAATCTACAATAAATAGTGAGAGATGATGTATTGAACGACTGGGCGATCGCGACGAACTGAAGAATAAGAAGGCTGTTTGAAGTTTGAATTGAAGTGAGAGCACTCTGGTGTTGAATAGATGGATTTAGCTATGGCGCCTACTTCAAAAGAATTTAAGGCGCAAGGATGCAATGCGCCACCAGTAATCATTCCATGATTCAATGCACCAAGTGTGCCCATGCGCCACGGGTTGGTCACCTTTGAGCTATATTAATTAAAATATTTCCTATTATATTTATATTTGAATGAAGGATATTAAAGGCCTTTAAGTTCCGTATTGTTATTAATATTATTTTATTTTATTCAGACGTTTCGGTCAGTATTTGACCATCCTCAGTGCAAATTTTACATTTTAAATTAACATTGTTACATTGAGTGTTGTTATAACAATATATGTAAATTCATCTTAGATAATAGAATACACATGAAAATATCATGTTTTTTAAAGTACAGTTTATGAAATATAAATGAAGAAAAATCCAAAATTTATTGAGAAAACTCAACTTGAAAGCGATGTACAAAACATTTTGAGTAACTTAACCTCGCTCAACGTGAGCGTGGGCTGGTCAAACGGAACACTGAAATTATATTTATAAATTTTTTAGATTTATAATACACCTGAATAATACAAATATAAGTACAAAACCAAATTGTAAATGTCAATTTATCTTATGATTAATTCATTTTATAGCCATTTTGGGCGCTACGATCTTATTTAGAATTTGAGATTTTCAATCGCCTATAGACCGCGAGCAGATACGTGACTCGAGTGACCTTGAAATTTCTGGAATTAGCTGTTCAAAAAATAAGTCAAAACATTGTTCTTGTCAAAGGGGCCAGTGCACACATAACAGTTGATTCCATCAAGGTGGATCGAGTCACGTGTCTCCTCGCGGCCATTAGCTTCAGCTTCAATGCAATGCCAACTTGTAGCGTTGCATTTTTATTGAAGTGTAAACCATATCAAAATACAAAGTAAAAAGTAAGTATCCATGTTAACATTTTGTTAAGTAGATCTGTTATTAAAAACAGAGCATAACACTGTATTTGTATTTCTATTTTCCACATATATTTATTCTTAGCCTTATATATAGACAAAAATTTAAACCGAAACTTGTCGAATCGCACTTATTTGGCATTGTTAATTTAGTCGCCAGGTAAATTTTATTTTTTTAGTTCACATATTAGTGAATAGAACAATTTAAATTTATAATTATTGTAGGATATTGATTGACGTGGACAAAAAAAATCAACCATCCGTATTAACATTTTTCCCAAAAAGCAAAAAGTGCATGAGCACAATACAGGAAATGACCAGGCTGAAAAATATCTTACATCTACATCAGTAAACAGAAACGAGTTAGAAAACAATCCGTCCTCAAGTTCTTCATCATATCTACATACAACAGTCAGTTGCTATGAGGACAAGCTACGACGTATCTAATTACGTGCAAAAAAACAATCAAGGCGGAAAAAAAATAGAGCTACTTGAAAAATTTTGGAAACCGCCTGAGAATTTTGAATTTCCTCTGACAATGATAAGAAATCAAGCGAGAAAATACAATTATGGGTGGTTCATAAACTACCCATGGTTTGTATATCCAAAAGAGCAAGATGGAGTACATTGCAAATATTGCTTCTTATTTGCAAATGACTAGTGTTGGAAGAAATAACCAAATTCTTGGGCAGTTGGTTTCCAAACCATTTAATAAATGGAAAAAAAAGCCAAAGAGAAGTTTGACTTTCATAAAAGTGCAGAATATCACAAGATGTCCTTATTGCGGGCTGAAAACTGCAAGGAAATTATTAAAGGGAGTAAGCATTCTGTTCTTGAATTAGTTGATTCTGGGTATATAGCGAAAGTAAAAGAAAATCGTTTAAAATTGACGCCTATTATAAAAACCATAATATTTTGTGGAAGAAACGGATTACCTTTGAGGGGTCATCGGGATTCTGATCAAATAATGGACTCATCCTTAGAAAATGCTTGTAATGATGGAAATTTTCGTCAACTTTTGAGGTTTCGAATAGATGCAGGAGATAACATTTAAAAAAAAACATTTGGATACAAGTGCAAAAAATGCGTTATGTATTTCCCCAAATATTCAAAATGAAATAATTGAATGTTGTAACAAATTAATTCTGGACAAAATTGTACACAAAATCAACAAGAGTGAATGTTTTTCTATTTTGGAGAACGAAACACGAGATATTGGAAATATAGAACAGTTTTCTTTATGCGTTCGATTTATAGAAGATGATGACCAAGAAAAAAAATTGGGTGCGTGAAGTTAGCATAACGAAGTTAGGCACAAATTATGGGACTAGTATAAATAATTTGTGCTCAATTTGTGCCCACAAAATTATTTTCGAAATATAACAAGGTTACGAAATAAGAGACAAAAAATTTATGTTAACTTCACGCCAGCATAATAAAAATAAAAATTAAAAACTTTTATTATTTAAATAATATGTGCTTAATTTGTGCCCATGGTTTGAATAATTAATTACAACTGGTCTATGAGTTATTAGCGTTTAAAAAATTTTATGCCAACTTCACGCTAGCATAAAAATATTGATACTTGAATTTTTTATTAATAAAATAATTTGTGCCTAATTCGTGCTAATTTGTGCAAAATAATTGAATTTGTTATAATAATAAATATCAGAAATATTGACAGTTGTTTTTATGGAAGTGTGAAATTGGCATAAAGAATATTTTATTTTAAATTTATTTTTACAGCAAATCAAAGCTTATAATATGTGCCCATTTGTGCCCATACTAATTTTTATTTGTATTTATTATCAGATGTGTTAACAATAATTTTGCAAAAGTGTGAAGTTGGCATAAAAAATATTCAATTTTCAATTTCTTTTTGCAGTATTAGCAAGCTTATAATTTGTGCCTATTTGTGCCCGTGGTTTGAATAATTAATTACAATGAGTTCATGAGTTATTAATGATTAAAAAAAAATTATACCGATTCACACTAGCTTAAAAAATAATATTGAAACTTTAATTTTTTATTAGTGAAATAATTTGTGCCTAATATATGCAAATTTGTGCCAAATAAATGAATATGATATAATAATTATTATGAGAGACGTTGACAGTTGTTTTTGTGGATATTGGCATAAAAAACATTTTATTTTAAATTTATTTTTACACCATATTAAAACTTATAATTTATGCTTATTTGTACCCATACTATTTTTTAAAAAATCTGTAAGCAGTGAATAGAATACTAAGAAAATAAATAAAATTGGCAGGAAAATCTCAAGTTGAAAAGATGCGCTCGGCTGAAGCCTATACAAAATTATAATAAACAGCCTGCAAATAAATAAGTTTAAGGTAATAGAAATAACTTGGAATATTCTTTGGAAACCTCCTTGAGATTTATCGTCGAATGAATTGTAGGTCTTACTGTTCCAATTTGTATAAATAAAAACGCAAACTACGTTTCGGGCGTAAATTAGCCATCATCAGCAACAACAGTAGAATGACATTTATGTTAACCAATAAACAGCAAATTTGGTTTTACATTATATAAGTTGCAATTTTCTTTTTAATTCAAATCCAGGATCTATTGATAAATATAGCAGAAAAGATTTAATATACGTAGCTTTCTCCATGGTGACCGGAAAAGTTCTCCTGTCGCCATGAAGAACGATAATTTTGCGAAAATGTGAAGTTTGCATAAAATATATTTTATTTTAAATTTATTTTTATAGCAAATTGAAGTTTATAATTACAATAGGTAAATGAGTTATTAATGTATAAAAAATATTATACCGAGTCACGCAAGTATAAAAAACAATATTGAAACTTAAATTTTTAATTAGTGAAATAATTTGTGCGAAATAAATAAATATGATTTAATAATAATTATTATGAGAGATATTGATATATATATATATATATATATATATATATATATATATATATATATATATATATATATATATACTGAGTGTGAAGTTGGCATAAAAAATAATTTATTTTAAATTTATTTTCACAGCAAATCAAAGCTTATAATTTGTGCCTATTTGTGCCCATATAATTTTTTTTAAAACTGTAAGCAATAAATAGAAAACTTTGAAAATGAATAAAATTGGCGGGAAAATCTAAGTTGAAAGGATTCGTTGAAGCCAAATATGCAGGCTGCAAATTAAAAATTAAATATAAGATAATAGGTGTAATATTTAGGGTTCTTTTAAATAAACACTGTTTTATAAATATATCTGTTTATTCACAACTCTAGACTACAACGTAACTGCGTCGACATGTTACAATCACATACATGTCAGAAGTGTGCGTAGACACAAAGAAATAAATACAACAGAAAATGCCGAATGACCAGGGAAACAACATGCAGTCAAACGTATCATGCAACATACAGGTTAGACTGTTAGACCGCCAAAAAATCTGGTTATTGCGAATGATATGGCTAAAACTTGGACAGAGTGGCTACAGCAATTTAACTGGTATTCAACAGCCGTGCAGTTAGATAAGCAAGCACCAGAAAGACAAGCGGCAACGTTAATGGCTACACTCGGACCAGAAGCAATCGCAATTTTCAACACTTTTGCGTTGACAGAAGAGGAACAAAAAAATGTTGAGGTAATAAAAAACAAATTTACTACCTATTTCACACCAAAATCAAACGTAACGTATGAACGATATACTTTTAATAAAATGTTTCAAAATGTAGACGAAACATTTACTAAATTTTTGACGAAAATTAAGACACAGTCAAAAAAAATGTGATTTTGGTCAGTTGCATGATAGTCTTTTAAAAGATAAAATTGTAATCGGAATTAAATCAGAAGCGGTCAGAGAAAAACTATTGGCAGAAGAAAATTTAACCGTAGATCGTGCGATAACTATTGCATTAGCTTCAGAACAAGCATCTAAACAATTAAAAGATATTCAGAATAAAGACGTTCAAAAAGTTGATGTTATAAAAACTAACAAAACTAACACTCAAAGTAACAGTAAAAGAGCACAAGATGCTGCTAAAGAATTTAATTGTAGGAGATGTGGCCAGAGACATTCACCAAGGTCGTGCCCAGCATATGGCAAAAACTGCAACAAGTGTGGAAAATTAGGACATTTCGGTAAACAATGCAAGAGTAAATCGAAAGGAAAATTGAAAATACACAATGTAGATTGCGATGATACTGAAGAAGATTCGGACCAGTCATTGTTCATTGGTTGCGTAAGTACCCGTCAAGCAGCAGATACCAGCTGGTTACAGACTGTAAACATCGCTGGAAACAATATAAAAATGAAACTTGACACGGGTGCTCAATGCAATGTCGTTCCACAAACAATAGCATTACGTTGTAAAGCTGAGTTGAAGCCATCTAGAACAAAGAAGCTCATAACTTTCAGTGGCAACGAAGTCGAAGTCCTTGGGGAAACAAAACTTACTGGAACACTCAAAGGTAAAAGGGTTGCAATTATGTTTAAGGTTGTGAAGGAAGATGTCACACCAATTTTGGGTTTAAATACATGCACGCAACTAGGGTTAATTGCGCGAATTGAACAGTTATGCGTAGAGTCTGCAAGAAAAGAAGACAAGAATAAAGATATAGGTTGTATAAAAAATTTCGAGTACGATATTGATTTAAAGAAAGATGCTAAATTAGACATAAAACCTGCTCGAAAAATACCACACGCTATTAAAGATCAAGTTAAAGAAGAGCTTGACAGAATGGAAAAAATTGGAGTCATAAGGCGCATTTTTGAGCCTACACCAATTGTCAGTCCAATAGTTTTAGTCTGGAAAAACAAAAAATTGCGTGTTTGCATCGATCCAACGGATTTAAATAAAAATATCAAGCGAAGACACTACCCGTTGAAAACTATTGAAGAAATCGCTTCAAGAATTAAAGGTGCCAAGTATTTCACCAAACTAGACTGTGAACGAGGATTTTGGCAAATCAAAGTCAGCAAAAGAACAGAAAAATTTCTTACATTTGGTACGCCATGGGGTAGATATACCTTTCAAAGACTTCCGTTTGGACTAGCATCTGCGCCAGAAGTTTTTCAAGAATTAATGAACAAAATTTTGGAAGGCTTACCAAATACTGAATGCTCTATGGATGACATACTAGTGTACGCAGAAAACAAAGAAGAATTGCAACGTAGCACGCAAAAAGTTGTTCAAAGACTTACTGAAGCTGGTGTCAAGTTAAATAAAAGTAAATGTATATATGAAGCTCAGTCAATAGTGTTTTTAGGACATGTAGTATCGGCAGAAGGACTAAAACCAGATGAAGAAAAAATCAAAGCAATCCAAAACTTAGAAACACCTAAAAACAAACAGCAGTTACAAAGACTACTGGGTATGGTTACATATTTAAACAAATTTATTCCTAATTTGTCGGAGTTAACAGAGCCATTACGAGCCATCTTAAAAAAGAACACTGAATGGGAATGGACACATGAGCAAGAAGAAGCAGTTATCAAAATAAGAGAAGTCTTAGCAAGCCCACCAGTGTTGCGTTACTATGATGTCAACAAGGATGTAAAATTAACAGTTGACGCAAGTTCTAAAGCATTGGGTGCAGTTCTTACCCAAGAAGAACATCCTGTAGCATATGCGACAAGAGCCTTAACAAAGTCTGAACAAAACTACCCTCAAATTGAAAAGGAAGCGTTGGCGATTAAATTTGCATGCAAAAAGTTTCATGATTTTATATATGGGAAACGACTAGTGGTTGAAACAGACCATAAACCGCTGGAAGTTATTTTCAAGAAGCCAATTGTTTCTGCACCACCGAGACTTCAGAGAATTATGTTCGAAGTTCTACAATATTCGCCTAATGTAGTTTATACGAAGGGTACGGAAATACCAATACCAGACGCAGTTACGTTGTAGTCTAGAGTTGTGAATAAACAGATATATTTATAAAACAGTGTTTATTTAAAAGAACCCTAAATATTACAATAGGTATGTATAACAAACTTTATTTTTAGAAAGCCGAAACTTATTCAGCAAAATTTGAGTTTATAAATATACGATTATATGTATAAAATATGTAAATAGATATTTTGTAATGCAACAAAAATACAATTACTATACATACAATGTCTAAAATATGACAATTATTTTAAATAAAAAAGTCAAAAATATGCAGTGAGGTAAATAAAAAAAATAAATGTAAAGAAATAAAGTAGTATATATAACTATCTTTAAAAAAAACTTTATTTTTAGAAGAACACAAAGCTTATTCAACAATAAAGGTTATAATATACAGCAACTTCAATTAATATTACTTATTCAACAACATTTGAAAATACATATAATTTATACACAAGCATGTATGTAAAAAATATATAAATATAAATATTATAATGCAACAAAAATATAATTATTATATAAGTTTTTAAAAATAAAAACAATTATTTTGAAGAAAAAAGTAAAAATACTATGTTTGCAAATATGAAAAATCTAATATACTATAAAATATACAATGAAGTAAAATTTTGGTGTTTTTTCTTACAGTTTGACTGTATGACTGCAAGTCGTCATAAAGTTCCCTAGGTATATCAAGTCTTTTGCAATCAGACACATAATGGCCTATAGCATATTTTTTACGTTTATATTTAAAATAATTGTTATATTTTAAACATTATATGTATAGTAATTGTATTTTTGTTGCATTACAAAATTTCTATTTACATATTTTATACATATACTCGTATATTTATAAATTCAAATTTTGCTGAATAAGCTTCGGTTTTCTAAAAATTAAGTTTTTTGTAAAGTTTGTTATACATACTTTATTTCTATTACCTTATATTTAATTTTTTATTTGCAGCCTGCATATTTTAGTTTTGTCGGGGCTTCAACGAAATTTATAATAAATTATTCTTTATGCCAAATTCACACTTCCACATAAACAACTGTCAATATCTCTCATAATAATTATTATATCATATTCATTTATTGTAAGATTAACCCACTTACCTGTAAGGAAGGTTGATCGTAATTTTCCGAGCTTGTCCTCCGATATAATTACAATGTAGTGTCGCGTTATGTCATACCTATCGGTACATTTGAAAGTATATAATCAAAAAAACACCCGACGTAACACCTCATTACAGCTCATTTAGTTACTCATTTCGTTATTTGTGATACGCATTTCGCACTTGGGTTCTTCGGGTGAGGTAGGGGTTTTATAATTATATCGGAGGACAAGCTCGGAAAATTACGATCAACCTTCCTTACAGGTAAGTCGGTTAATCTTACAATTTTCCTTCGCTTGTCCTCCGATATAATTACAATGTAGATGTTTAAAGTGATAGGTGCGAAATCGTGTTGAATCTTATCGTATTTAAAACAGTTTTCATACATTATGATATACATAGCCCATACAAGCACCAACCCGGTTTGCAATAGCCTATATACATAACAATAGCCCCTTATAAATCCCAAAAATTTAAACTAATTCTCTATACTTATTTGCAAAAGTTGACTATCAGGTAATTACAGGTTTATTACAAAAGTTGATTGAATATTGAGAATTCGGTGTTCAACATGTCGTGTCTATATTAACCCTGTTCTATTTGCTACATACATGGAAGCGTGTCTTATACTGTAGCCTGGAAAAATATTAGTAACTATATGGCTCTTTTTTAATACTAGCTTCATCCATCTACTAATAGTTTGAGAACATACTGGATGACTCGGTTTTTGGTATGTTATAATTAAATATCTTTGGTCATTTTAACGATATTCAGATGTGATACGAATGTAGAGAATAATTGTTGACGCAGTATAAAATTCTGGTTTTACGCGGAAAAATGGAAAAACAAGTAAAGATTGTTGTCTAATAGGGCTTGATGTCTTTATTCGTTCACTATTTTCTATCTTGTATTCTTGTAGTAAGGTTTACATTTATTGATGACAGAGTCTGAACCCTATGTGCACTACTAAGAGCCATTAAGGTAACTAGTTTGATAGTGGTCCTTGTAAGGGAAAGTATGTTTCCGATATATTTTAGAATTCGAACTCTATTCTATGTAACTTCATATTTTCGATTTGCCGATCTTGTAATGTAAATTTCTCTAATTTGTCTTTTAATTACAAATTCATCTTCGCTTTTTTACCGATAGTATTAGATTGAGAGCTGCTCGATAAGAAATTCCTGTGTAGTAGGAACTCTCTACATGGACGGAGTTAGTTATAAAATTTATATTATATTCTAAACAATATGAATATGGTTCTAAATTTTTTGAGCAACAAAATTTCTTGGTTTTTTCTTTTGTGACAGCACCCATAATGTTCCTTCGGACAACAATGATAGTATTAAAGGCAGAACAGCTTGAGGAATGTTTTTATTTACAAACCCACGCCGGATAATATCCCTTCTATTAGGGCAAGATCCTTGGACAACGAATGTGTGTCTCTGAAACGTGATAAGAGTAAGGAATTTTTGATTCAACAAAATTTTGAGTTTCTGTGAGCAATCTTTGGAATAATGAATACCAACTATTAAAATACCGATCGCTTTTTCAAGTATTATTATTTCTAACTAATTATTGAAAAAAAGGAGGAAAAAAAGCGTAAAAGTAATACGCGTAATTAATTGTAAAGGTATCTATTGAGAAGGAGCCTGGAGTGCGTAATTTTTACATTTTGTGTTAATTATTCTGGCATATATGTCAATTTGCAGTTTCCCGAATTTTGTAACTATACAAGGTGTCCATTATAACTATTCCAACATGGGAAACCCAAGAAAAATAAGAAATACAAAGCGTGTTAAATTAGATAAAAGTTGCCCCTTTAGAACACTATGTTAATGGTGTTTTATTATTTGCGAAAAAAAAAGCAAAGGTCACTAAATATAGGCGAAAAAGTAAATTTTGCTGTTTTTTATTTTGCAAATAATTTTAAGTGTTAAATAATACTGGATTTTTCGTTTGCACATCTTTCGGGAACTTTTTATATTTTTTCGAAGCTCAGCTTTCCTTTATACTGTATATTTTCGAGTTATGATGCGAACGTTTTAATTTTTATATGGACGCCATATTGAAAAGTTACACCAGTTTTTTTTTTCTTTCCAACGATATATAACATGTCTCTGTTCATTTGTTTTAAAATGCAAAAATAAATTACTAAATTTATGGATTAAAAGCAATGGTTGTTGCCATGTGATAGAAAGCTGCTAAAAAATCCAGACAATTTATGCGATAATTTCGTTCCTGCGTGTTGCATTACCCGCATGCTAAATTAGATTCATGACTGGGAGCTCCCCAGCCAGAGGTTGAGGCACTAGAAAAAACATTTCAAGTTTAAACCTTTTGTTTTATGTGACACATAGTAAGTGAAAAAATGACTGCATCACTACTTATGATGATTTTTGCGGTAGTTCGAAATGGTCATTTTTCTGTTAAGTTTTGCTAATAGTTATGTGGAGCTAAGAGAAATTTTCCTTGTTCCAAATCCCAGAAACTTTTTTTCTTGCGTTGGATTGAAGTTAATTTCTCTGTTAAAAGAGAATTACAGTGATTCAAGGAGTTTTACTGTAGATACACATTGATACTAAATTCTAGTTTTTTTTTTTCTCGTTATTAGCATGTATGATATGTTTTTACCTAAATGGCAAACAATTGTTTTCATATCTCTGATATTTGAAACAACTAAATCTATGGTATTTTCTAAATTTGCTTTATATTAATAGTAAAAAACAAGCGTGTTTGAAAATTGCTAGGTAACAATTATCAGTAATAGTTTAGATACTATTTTAGAATCCTCTAATTTTAAAAAAAGATGTAATATGAACATTTTAGTTCAACTAAATTTTAAATGAAGCTAAATTTACCATTAGGGTTTTTTTGCTAAAAGATAACTTCATATGAACTCATTTAGAGTACTTAGCACTTAGATATAGTACCTATAAAGAGTAAGTCAGAAACAGCCTATTCATGTTTTAAGTTGACTGTTTCCAATAACTGTTTTTGGTATAGAATTTTGAAAGGAATATTTTTGAAAGGTATAGCGAATCCGTTTACCCAGATTAGAACAACTTTGTCTTGAGTAAGAGCCTGCCACTTACACCATTACACCAGTAATTAGGTAGGGAACCAGCATAGTTTCTCATGTGTACCTCTTGTCCATTTATTGCCCTGTGTTTAACGCCTCCCTCCTCTCTTTTAACCTGGTGAAGTTCCGATGCCGCTGTTAGTTTACACGGTTTTGAATGAAGGAGTGTTCGTTTTTACGTCTTCATAAAGATTTTTGTTGAAGAAATAATCGTCCATACCTGTGGTCTTTCACCATTTTACTGCACTCTGTATTTTGGTCAGGTGAGCAAAATGTATTTTCTGTAAAGCGAGATTGCGTTATGTACAATTTCGGCATTATCCATAAACTGAGAAGCGTCTGCCAATTTTGGCACAGAATCTGCTACACCAGTTAGATCGTTTGTTAGTATGTTACTCATTAAGATAACCAATACTAAAAAGGCTCTGAGTAATCTATTCATGTAAGGAAAATGTCTTGTTTGACCACTGTTTCCAGTATGCACGCTTGAATTTCACCAATTAGTTTAGATGGGTGCAAGGCTTAATAAATGGCTACCAACGGGTACTTATCAGTAATTTCTTCCTTTAAATTTTTGTTAATTCTTACAACAAATTCATCTTGTATGTTTACGTTTTGGCCTTTGTTAATCGGTACGATTTTTCCCCAAGAAGGAAGAAAATCTTTGCTTAAGACTTTAGATACAGAGGCAAAAACTTGTCTCCGGAACCTTATACCTGGGTAAATTCTCGTTACCGCACACCGGGCGAGCATGTAACATCTCCTTGTGTTGAAACTATATGAGTAAAATATAAGGTTCGTAAGTCATGTGACAAACTACCTGAATCAAGGAAGGTTTGATGTTTACATAACAAATGTAACACTGAACGTATGTAACATTTTTACCCATAAAAGTAAGCCAACACTAAACCTGGACTATGGAATGGTATTATAAAGTACTTACCTTAATTACTAAAAATTGGATAAACACATATTTATCAGGAACGCAGCGATAAGTCACTCGACTATCTGGTTCAGATTAGTGTAATTATACGCCATAATGAACACAAGTCCATCAGATCTAAAGGGGTAAGTCCCCTGATTTCCAGATCCAAATGTTACAGGGCAGAAAAAAAGGATGAACACGCGTTCATCGGATCTATTTTTATTTGCAGGCTGTTTATTATAATTTTGTATAGGCTTCAGCCCAGCGCATCTTTTCAACTTAAGATTTTCCTGCCAATTTTATTTATTTTCTTGGTATTCTATTCATTGCTTACAGATTTTTTTAAAAAATAGTATGGGTACAAATATGCATAAATTATAAGTTTTAATATGGTGTAAAAATAAATTTAAAATAAAATGTTTTTTATGCCAATTTCCACAAAACCAACTGTCAACGTCTCTCATAATAATTATTATATCATATTCATTTACTTGGCAAAAATTAGCATATATTAGGCACAAAGTTTCAATATTATTTTTTATGCTAGCGTGAATCGGTATAATTTTTTTTTAATCATTAATAACTCATGAACCCATTGTCATTAATTATTCAAACCACGGGCACAAATAGGCACAAATTATAAGCTTGCTAATACTGCAAAAAGAAATTGAAAATTGAATATTTTTTATGCCAACTTGACACTTTTGCAAAATTATTGGTAATACATCTGATAATAAATACAAATAAAAAAAAGTATGAGCACAAATGGGCACATATTATAAGCTTGGATTTGCAGTAAAAATAAATTTAAAATAAAATATTCTTTATGCCAACTTCACACTTCCATAAAAACAACTGTCAATATTTCTGATATTTATTATTATAACAAATTCAATTATTTGGCAAAAATTAGCACGAATTAGGCACAAATTATTTTATTAATAAAAAATTCAAGTTTCAATATTTTTTATGCTAGCGTGAAGTTGGCATAAAATTTTTTAAACGCTAATAACTCATAGACCAGTTGTAATTAATTATTCAAATCATGGGCACAAATTGGCACAAATTAAGCAAAAATTATTTAAATAATATAAGTTTTTAATTTTTATTTTTATTATGCTGGCGTGAAGTTAGTATAAAATTTTTGTCTCTTATTTCGTAACCTTGTTAAATTTCGAAAATAATTCTCTGGGCACAAATTAGCACAAATTGAGCACAAATTATTTATACTAGTCCCATAATTTGTGCCTAACTTCGTTATGCCAACTTCACGCACCCAAAAAAATTGGTAGAATATTTTTTACAGTTTTTACCAGTTTTAGAGACTACGGGCGAAAATTTGGCCAGAACAATGCTTAAAACATTGAAATAAATTGGTATAAATTTGGATTATCTAAGAAGCCAAGGGTATGATGGCGCTGGCGCAATGAGCGGACATATAAAAGGCTTGAAATCGCGAGTGCTACAAGAATACCCATCAGCGATTTATGTTCACTGCGCTTCCCACTGTTTAAATTTGGCAATAAGTAAAGCTTGCTCTGAAAAAGATATTAGAAACTGCGTTGAAATAATTTAATCTTGTTATTCTTTTTTTAATTCCCCAAAAAGAAACGGTTTCCTCTTAAAATATATTGAGGAGTTGTGCCCAGATTGGAAAAGAACTAGACTAAAACAATTGTGCCCAACGAGATGGGTAGAGAGCCATGAATCGATATTTGTATTTATAGAATCATTCAAATCAGTCATTTCAGCCTTGGAAAATATAAGAGAAAATTGGAATGATAAAGAAACAGCTACCAAAGCAACCTTGTTACTTAATTCTTTATGCAATCCTTCCTTTCTACTCTCCTTACATTCGATGGAAACATTATATTCATATACTCTTCCGCTAGGTAGATTGTTGCAATCAGTTTCAATGGACTTAGAAGCAGTTAATTTGGCCAAAAATGCAAATGAAAATTTGAAAAAAACCCGAAACTGTATTTAAAAACATTTACAACAAGACATTAACAATTTTGAAAAATATTGTAGGTGAACACTATGAAATTCCAATTCCTCGAGTAACCCAATTACAAAAACACCGCAATAATATTCAAGCCGATAATTCAGAAATATATTTTAGAATTTCGTTATACTTGCTGTTTCTCGATTCAATGATCACGCAACTATCAACGAGGTTTATTGATCATAAGGAAATTTTGGAATAGTTAAATATTTTACTCCCTGATAAAAAAACTTCCTGTCAATATAGACGAAAAGTTGTCATCACTTTTGAAGACTTACAACAATGATCTGAATATTGGAACATCAACAACAACATTAAAGTCAGAAGTTTTATTATGGAGAGATCGATTTAAATCGTATAAATCTAAAGAAATGCCTCATCACGTGATAGATTATTTAAACTTATGTAATAAAAATATTTTTCCTAATGTTTATAAATTGTTATTAATATTGACAACTGTGTTACTACATCAATAGTGGAAAGAACATTTTCTACATTAAAATATTTATAAAATTATTTGCGAAACACAATGGCGAAAGATAGGCTAAATGGTTTAGCTCTATTGTATATACATAAAAATACCTATCAATGAGGACGAAGTTTTAAATATATTCCAGAAGAAGGGTAGAAAATTAAATATCATTTCATAATTATAAGGATATTTTAGAAACCAAGAATTTATATTTCGTTTTATTTTAATAATAATGTGCACTAAATTATTATTACAATAAAATGAAAAATACGCAATAAACGTGGTTCGTACTACTCGTAATGTAAAATGTATGTTCCTATATTCATTGTAATTTTTATATTAATAAAGAATGAGCAAACTTTTATTACGTACATTAATATGCTGCAGATAATAAGCGTCTTTATTTTCAATGGGGAATGTGATTAAATTTTGATTATTACATTATATGATACTAGACTAAAAAAAAGTTTAAGAGATGGGGTATCATGACGTCATAGTGTAGTAAGCGCGACAGGCAGTCTTAAAACGGCAGATGAAAATTCCCGAACACACTCACGTCACCGTATCCCCTCTCCAAAATATTAAATTGCAAATAACTTTATTATTAAGAAATATATTTAATTTTTATTATTATAACGATAAACTATAGTGGTTAATTTTTATATATTACAATCCGCAAATTGAAATTCCATTATGGTCACATACCCTATTCAGAATTATTTTGAAGTATCATAGCTGATGAACAGTACATAAGCAATAGGTACCTAAAGCCCTCCCTTAACATGAGTCCTGGATACGCCACTGGTGTGACGTGCTTATAGAGATAAGGAAATGGTATTAAAAACTTATTTTAAAAACAAATAACTTTTTTAAAACTTTGATAGTCCTTAACATAAAGTTATAAGGTCCAGTTTTAATGTAGGTAAAGTTAGAAAAACACTTTCGCCATATCAAAAAAAAAATCTTAATATGGTGTGAAAATCAATATTTTGTTGCATGCATATATTTCAATAAAACAATGTTTTGTTAACTTTACGTCAATTTGACAATGACATAATAATTTGGTGTGAATTTGGCACTCAGCGTTTAAAAATGATCAAAAAAATTATTTCGGACTGGCGATCCACCGGAACCATAACTTTTCAAGGACGGCAGAACTACATTAACCGTGGTTTTAACTGGGATGAAGGAGGGGCTGGAATTTAATGTTGGACAAAAATTAGTTCTGCTGAACCTTTTAACCCCAGGGTTACAAGGTTCATCCCTAGTAACCCTAGTAAGTATTTTGCGTGCAAAAAATATTGGTTTTCACACCAATTAGCACCTTTTTTTGATATGGCGAAAGTGGTTTGTTAACTTGACAATACTCTAGTTTTAATATAAATTATCCATGTCCTAATTTGTTACTTCGATGGAGGATCCCATTGTGCCCATATGTTTCCCAGGTAAGTCGCTGTATACGTCCTTGTGTTCATCATCTGTCTTAAAATTTGTTATTTCCTCCGGCAGGCGATCTTCCTCAATCATTTCCCCTACCTGTACGCTTTCATCGTAATTATCTGTGACGGCTGTTATCACATCCTCTTGTGGACGCGGAATATCTACCACCGCACGACAATCCTCTGCTGCCAGCAAGGAATCAATTTCTGCCAAACTAATCCTCGCTACTGATAACTGTTGCACTCCAAGCGTAGCAAAAGAAGCCTGGTCGTCTGGTTGTATACCACCGACGAATTCCCTAAATGCAATGACACTACATATGCCTGCGGTGCGTAAATCTGGTGCTCCGTCCACACAATATCTTTAAATCTTTTAAAACCACACGTTCAAATTTCTGGTGACGCCTGATACTGCCTAGACTGCTGCGTCATTGTCGGCGTCGTGGTCGAAAGCGGGCACAATTCACATAGCCCTCTTTCTTGTCACAAACTAAACGATCCCGATAACTTAATTACAAAATAGTGATTTAAACAGTTGTTCTATTTATAAGGATCTCGGAGTGACAAATATTTATATCAAAACTCATCCATTCAGAAATTAATGACCTTACTTCTCTTAGTATTCTAAATTTTCATGCTCCCTGCCAAACTACTCTATTCTTCACAACATTTTGCTTGCCTACCTCCAGAATCCAGAACCAACATTCTTTCTTGCTCTTCTGTTTACTGTATGTGCCATATATACAACGTAAGTAAGGTGACCATATTTGAAACGATGAAAAAAAGAGGCGAATTTTTTTTAAGAGGGGCGTGTTCTAGTAATATTCCATTTTCTTAGCACAAATACTATTGATGTTGGCATAAAAATATAAATATTTGGACAGGTGCAGATACAAAATACATTTAGGAAAAAATAACTGGTTAGGTGATTAAATAACATACATCCCAATCTGATCCCCCACTATTTTTTAATATTTTTTTATGAAACTGCATCTAAACTGAAAGCGACATGTAATTTTAGAAAATCTTTATTGTTATTCGTTTAGCCGTAACAATTTTTTAAATATTCTATGATGTAGTTATACGAGATGATTTTGTTCCAAATAGTGGATTTCGCTAATAATTGGAGTCACATAAATTGATCTTTTTCGGCACATAAAAATATATAAATACGATATAATAAGAATTGTGCGCTATAATTAAAAATATGCGTGGATAATAAGCAATTCAAGACAGCAAGGTAATTTTGTAACTACCTCACTATCAGAGACAAGTCTTTCTATTGGTCCGAATTGGACAATTTTTTAGCCGAACCAATAAAATGATTTGGCTCTGCCCGCATGTTATTTCAAAATTCTTTCACTTAACGTAAATGGCTTATACAATTCGCACGATTTATGATCTATCTATACAAGTCTCAATACCGAATACTAGAATTTTATTCCCTGAAAAGAGAACTTGTTCGGGTAAAAGAGGACGTCTTGACAGCCTAAACGTAAGGTTTGCGAATGTTGATGGTTTTCATTTCAACATATAGTACGTTTGTTTTTTATTGATTTTTTGTATTTTTAATTGTATTGTTATTTGACTTTTATGCTGCCCTTTTACTGGGATGTTCCTGTAGAGTAATGCATACTAAATAGGTAAATAATATAAGATTTTGCCCCAATCCTATGACTGCGCCAGTGTAACCAACCACTTACTTCTTGACCGACGATAATCTCGATCTGGGCCCTGAGTCTGTAACTTGCGTTAGCACTTGCGTGACTAGATTTGCGTGAGCATATTTTTTGACGTCAGTGTTTACTCCTAGTTCCTTTTATAGAGAAATTTGTGCGTTAGATTTTTACGTCGTTAAGTTTAATGTTGGTATTAGGTTTGAAATCATCATAACGTCTATCCGTTGGTTTAACAATATAACCCAAATAATATAATATAACCCAAATAATGAGGTAAATTGATAACCTCAAATTATAATATACTTACCTTTGTGAATTATTTAATCACTAAAACGAAACGATAAAAATAAAAACAAATTAAAAATAACAAGAAACTTGAAATAACAACAAAAAACGTAATATAACAATAAAAATAAAACAACAATACGCGCAAAATGACAGCAATACGAGACCAACTATAGAATTAAAGTGAGATAGAAAGTCACGCAAGGAAGAAACAGGACCTCTGTAGGTCACGCAACTATATTTGCGTGTCTCGCAATGTATGACGCCATAAGTAGTACTTCTTCAGATCTCTAATAGATGGCATACTGTATACATGTGACTCAAAGCCAGTAGATATACTAAAGTACTAACATGGCGGCCATCTTGGCCTTAAAAAGCAACAGTAATGATTTTTTGTGTCGCTAGAGGCGCTTTAGTCGCAGGTGTAAATTGTCATTTTCAAACGTCAGATTATTCGTGGTGTGGTATTAAGCAATTTTGACTATGTTAGAGAAACTGAGAATTTGCAAAATAAGTATCCGCAAACTGTACGTACCTTATTCTGAGATTATTATACGAATGCATGTATTTGTGTTATTGCAGCGTTCTGTAATGTTGACAGTTTCATTGGTTATGTACAAAATGTTTCTGTAATAATAGAAAATGTTAATTTCAACAACATTATTCAAATTAAAAGTTCCTACTTCACAATGCATTACATATTTCGATTAAATATCGGATCTTCCAATGTTTATAAACCACTGATGGCACCCCACTTCAACATTTGATATGCAAAAAAATTATGCTGACAAGTCATTGCACAGCAACAAGGAATTATCTGTGGTAAATTCTCAGTTTATTTTATTTTCTTTAACACACCAAAATTGAAACTGGTGAATACCAATGTGACATTTGACACCTGCAACAGCAGCGCCTCTAGCGACACGAAAAATCATTACTGTTGCTTTTTAAGGCCAAGATGGCCGCCATGTCGGTACTTTAGTATATCTACTGGCTTTGATGTGACTAATTTGTGTTAGTGTTGGTGTCGTAAATGCTCACGCAAGTTACAGATTCAAGGCCCTGACGTATGATGTTGATGAATGTTGAGGATAAACATACGTAATTTAAATTAAAATTTAATTTAGGTTATTATCTATTTATATTTACGATTACACTAAATTAATGAACTAATTATGTAAACTAATGTTTAGGGCGAAAATACTCGCGCTACTAAACGCGAACCAAAATACAAATTTCTATATGTTTACGCGATCAGTTTTTACTTAATATAATCGAGCGGGTAGTTGAAACTGTATAAAAAACATGTTCTTCAAAGGGGGTGACTAACGCATATAAGTATGAGCATTTGAGTTGTCAGATATATAAATTTAGTGGTAGAAACAAGTTCCGGTTTGATTCCGGTTCCAGAATTACCCGGGTATCCGACTATTTGAATATGTAACTACCCGGTTCTGAATCTGAAACTACCCGGTTCTCAGTTTCGAGTCCGAAACTATCCGGTTCTCAGTTCAAGAACCGAAACTCTTCGGTTCAAATCAGGAACTATAAAAAATATTTGATGGCAGATGTAGATATTTTTTATAAAGTCAGCTTTACAAGATACGACTATCAACTTTTATTTTTCAAATGGCAACCTATAATTATTTTAATAAAATAGAAACCGCCATTATTTTTCTCTTTTCAACGATTTATTATTTTTTATTAATGTATATTAAAAAGTTCGGGAAATATGAGATAATTTAGAAATATTAGAAATATTTTTTTAACAAATATTGTAGGTGGCTATGTGAAAATAAACAAAACGTAATATATATATATATATATATATATATATATATATATATATATATATATATATATATATATATATATATATGTCACAGATATTATTTTGTGTAAGATTATTTTTATTAAATTTATTATGTTTTGTCTCTAATTAGCTATTTAGGTACGTAACGGATGCTGTTGGATAAGAGCTACATTTAATGATACTGGTATTCACGTATTTTATTTTCAGTTTATTTCTAGATTTCAGTGTGAGAACATCGATATTATAGTGATTCAGGTGAGAGAGTTAATCTAGCGTGTGTATGATTGTGAGTGTGCGTGTGAGCAGTACTGGGTACTGTAGTGGCCGCATCGTGTGAACCCGAGGGTCGCCAGCGTAGCAGCAGGGAAGGCTGTAGTGACCCACATCTGGTGTCGCCAACGGCAGCAGCAGTTAGGGCTGTAGTGATCTGATCCAGTTGGTTAAGAGGAATGTCTCCGGATCACCACCGAAGCGGCAGTGGTTCCGTAGTGGCCGCTCGTGTGAACCCGAGGGTCGCCAGCGTAGCAGCAGGGAAGGCTGTAGTGACCCACATCTGGTGTCGCCAACGGCAGCAGCAGTTAGGGCTGTAGTGATCTGATCCAGTTGGTTAAGAGGAATGTCTCCGGATCACCACCGAAGCGGCAGTGGTTCCGTAGTGGCCGCTCGTGTGAACCCGAGGGTCGCCAGCGTAGCAGCAGGGAAGGCTGTAGTGACCCACATCTGGTGTCGCCAACGGCAGCAGCAGTTAGGGCTGTAGTGATCTGATCCAGTTGGTTAAGAGGATTGTCTCCGGATCACCACCGAAGCGGCAGAGGTTCCGTAGTAACTAGCGGTACTGCCCGTAGTTGCCAACATGTGTGTACGGTGTGTGAATGCCTGAATCTTTCGTAAATGATTGCCTCCTCACTGAGTATTTCTCATGTGTTAATTCTTTTACAGAAATAATCACGGCGTGAAGGAGTATTCCGCGTGACCGGGTTCGGCCAGGCGACGGTCATCTAGATTTGTTATTATTTTTGTATTAATACTGTATATACCGGTTTGGGTGATAAATGTGTTTTAATATTCTAATTTTCAGCGCTAACATTTGATCATCATTTATAACATATATATATATATATATATATATATATATTGTAATGTGCAGTGCCCGCCGTCGCTGCCACTGTCACCGCCGCTGTCGCAGGGACGAGCGAGTGTCTATTTTTAGCGATGACGCAACAGACTTGTCGGAACCTGCTTAATTACGCGGTTGATGTAACCTATTGTGTTTGAGTTTTATCTGGAAGTGTACTAGTAAGTTCTCGAATACAAATGCCGGAGTATACAAGCACTGTTAGCGAAGGCATTGAACAGTCTGATATAAATAAGTGATGCGTGTTAAACAGTTGGTGATATAAACAGATAGTCGACAAGTGGTAAACATAAATAAATATAGTAAAATTAAGTGAAATGAAAGTAAGTGATCTCAAGACAGAACTGGAAAAACAAGATTTGGATACTACAGGAAAGAAGTCAGTCCTTCAAGAGAGAGTGAGAGAAGCATTAATCGATACTGGTGAAAATCCTGATGATTACTTATTCGAAATTTAGTGTGACATTCGTAAACTTATAGAAGAAAATTCTAGAAAGGCAGATGAAATTTCTAGAACATTAGAACAAAAATTCTAACAAAAATTAACAGAAAATTCTAAAATATTAGAACAGAAATTTGAGGAAAGTTCTAAAAAAACAGAAGAAAGTTCTAGGAAATTGGAATAATTGGCAGAAAATTCCAGAACATTAAAAAAAGAATTATTGGAACAGTCTAAAACATTAGTAGAAAAATTAATGTAAAGCTCTAGAAAAGCAGAAGAAAATTCCAGAATATTAAACGACGAATTAATGAAACATTCTAGAAATTTAGAACAGGAATTAGAGGAGAATTCTAGAAAAACTGAGGAAGACTTAAAAAATTTAGAAGATAAGTATGAGAAGCAGATCGAAGAATTACCAGAAAAGGTCACTAGAATTACATTGTCACCAATGCCAAATTTCGATGTAGTGAAGGCAGGTTTACAAGAAGAAAGTAAAGTAGTAAAACCTGATACTAGTACAACAATGCACATTAAAACGCCGGAATTTGATGGAAAATCTTCGTGACCGAACTATTTAAAACAATTTGAAGCGGCTGCGAAAGCATATAACTGAACGTCCAAAGAGAAGGCTACAGCGTTGACTGTTTCGTTGCGTGGGGAAGCCATCAAAATCCTACAAACGCTGAAAGAAGAAGAACAAGAGGACTACGACCAACTAGTCAAGCGGTTGGACATGCGGTACGGCAATGCGCACCTGGAGCAGGTGTACCAGACGCAACTGAGGAACCGTTATCAGAGTTCAAAAGAAAGCCTTCAAGAATTTGAAGTCGACGTAGCTCGTTTGGATCGTTTAGCACATACCGCAGCTCCTGGCAGCATTTTGGAGTACTTGGCCGTTCAAGCATTTATCTACAGAGTTCGAGACAGCGAAACAGCAAGCACTGCGATTGGCCCGCCAAAAAACATTATTTGACTCGCTCTCATATGCACTAGAACATGAAGCTGCCAAACAAGCTTCACGTAACCAATCTCGAGTGCGAAATATTGATGCCGAGAGAAAAGAAGTCACGGAAGACCTAGAAGAGAAAATGCGACGAATTGTAAATCAAGTGTTTGCCGGAAGAAAGAAACTCCTCTGTTGGTATTGCGGTAAACAGGGTCATCCGCAGAGACTTTGCAGAAAAATTCAAAGAGAGACAGTATCGGTAAAGAAGAAAAGGAGTCGGAAAACTAAGTCGGGTTGATGCGAAGGGGTAATCGTCGACCCGTAATCTAGTAGCCCCACAATCCATCAGTTATGTCGCTGGAAGTAACGGTCCGCATAAACCACGAAAAGCTCCAATGCGTCAATACAACGTTGGCAGTGCATTTGAGCGTATTGCGATTGATGTGGCTGCACCATTCCCAGAAAGTGACGAAGGAAATAAATACATCGTGGTTGTCATGGACACCTTCACCAAGTGGGTTGAAGCGTATCCATTACCCAACCAGGAAGCCACCACGGTCGCTGAAACTTTAATTAAAGAATGTATATGCCGATCCGGAGTACCTCGTGAACTCCACTCCGACCAGGGAAGAAATTTTGAGTCTGCCGTTTTCCAAAATGTCTGTAAGATATTAGGAATTAATAAAACTAGAACAACTGCATTACATCCGCAGTCTGATGGCATGGTTGAACGAATGAACAGAACGATCAACCGATATTTGTCGAAGGTAGTCTCCAACCACCAAAGAGACTGGGACCGACACCTCCATCTGTTCCTGTTGGCTTATCGTTCATCCGTGCATGAAACAACAGGGCAAATTCCTGCGAACATCTTATTCGGGCGTGAGTTGTGCTTACCATGCGACTTGGTGTTCGGCAGTAAACCTGGGGAAGATCTGGCCAGGGAAGATTACGTTACGGACTTACGGAGAAGAATGAATGACATGCATGAACAAGTCCGTACGAACATTCAAGCTGCCAGTGACCAAATGAAGGACCGGTATGACATTAAGGCCGAAAAGAGTGGATACCAACCTGGAGATTTAGAGTGGCTTTACAACCCACAAAGACGTCGTGGTTTATCACCAAAGCTGCAAAAGAATTGGGAAGGCCCCTATGAGCTAGTCAAAAGAATAAACGATGTGGTATACAGAATTAGGAAACAACCTAGCGGGAATCCGAGTGTAGTACACTTTAATCGGCTAGCCCCTTTCGCCGGAGACAACCACGAAGACCATAATGGGGCAACGGTTCGTCGGATCATAACACAAGAACCAACCTATAAAGGCTTCATGGAGAACTATTCCTTTGGCCGCAAGGCGCGGTTCGACGTGACGAAAGAAGAACACTGAGATCTATTCACCGTGTCTTCAGATTATTCTTTCGGTCACTGCGTATCAGAAGACTTAAAGATGTCCCGCGGCATTTGGGCGACTACAAGAACTGGCCAACCAACGTCCAACTGTTAGGAAAACGCTGCGCCTGAGGGATAGCAATGCAGACCATCAAAACTACGCTTGTACCAGAAGCCGTCGTATCGTAGCCTGTGGTCTAGATGGTTTAGATTGGAGGATTGTTAGGAACATGATAGAAATCCTCTTCCGTTTTACCGGTGTTGAAATTCTTGATTGCAGCTTTAACCCTAACGGACATAAAGAATAAGTCGAGCAGACCATTACCTGTCATTTCTTCAAAACTTAGAAATGCACCAAGGGTAATGCATGCAGATTTCGTCATCACGAACTGTTCCGCGACGAAACAGTCTTAAGGAGGGGGTAGTGTAATGTGCAGTGCCCGCCGTCGCCGCCACTGTCCCCGCCGCTGTCCCCGTCGCTGTCGCCGCCGCTGTCGCAGGGACGAGCGAGTGTCTATTTTTAGCGATGACGCAACAGACTTGTCGGTATCTGCTTAATTACGCGGTTGATGTAACCTATTGTGTTTGAGTTTTATCTGGAAGTGTATTCGAGAACTTACTAAAGTTCTCGAATACAAATGCCGGAGTATACAAGCACTGTTAGCGAAGGCATTTGACAGTCTGATATGATTAAGCGTTGCGTGTTAAACAGTTGGTGATATAAACATATAGTCGACAAGAACTGGTAAACATAAACAAATATAGTTATAAAAATAAATGAGCTATATATTGTTTAAATAAATAATCTTAGTGTTTAAGTGTTATATAAAACTCTTAGTCTTAATTAGTGTTTAATATTTGTTTAATCGTAGTGTACGTTATATTTATCATCTTTTAATTATATTTAATATCTATTTATCGTTATAATAAACTTTTATTTTAATTAATAATAATTGTTCAATATTTACACTTCACCCAAATAAGTAATAACGTTACAATATATATATATATATATATATATATATATATATATATATATATATATAAACATAAATATATCATCACGGCATATTACCCATTGCTGGGTGTGCCAATCTGCTTTGTACGCAGATATCGGTATGATGATGACATATTTGTACAATGCGGGCGTTTACCAGGCGTCACCTCACGGGCACTCATTGCTGGCGTGGAGAGTGCACCACAGGGATCAACTTTGTTCCATTTAAAATTGGAAATATTTGGCGTCGGTCGGGATCGAACCCGGTTCCCCAGATTCGCGACCAGACACTCAGGCACGCGGCCACGGAACCGCATCTTATTGTGCAGTTATTTGCTCCCCTAATTATTTTAGAGCAAAATTGCATTTCGGTTTAGATAGAGGTTCGCTTAATGCTTTGGAATCCAATTCGTAGTCATTATTTTGATAAGTTTTGCAGAATCCATTTTTTAAATAGTCAGCATTTCAGATTGTGTGCAAATAGATGAAGCGAATGAGAGAAAAAATGATACCAATAATACTGAATCTCTACCTCTGATCAATGATCCAACTAAGAAAACTAATAATAGTACAAATAGGAAATCTACGCATTCGCCTTCACCTGTTCTATTACGCAGATCTGCTAGAGAGAAGAAACCTGTAATAAGACTGAACTTGTAATTTGTTTATTTAAGGTAAATAGTTTTAAACTTTATAAGGAGAAATATTATGTAATCACCTATGATTCAGAAACAGTTGTCACGATTATCATAATTGTTGTTTCTCGTCTTGTCATAAAATATAACATTTATTAATAAAGGTGTTTTCTAGCAAAATACACAATACAAGTGACTTTAAATATCTATGAAATGTGGATCTACTACAATTCATTGGTATGCCATCTTCTAGTATACTTCCCATTATAGTCAAGGCTCGGTGATTTGTTAGCAGCAAAAAAACTATATACTTTTATTTTTAGTACACCCTCAAAAAACGAATCAAATGTAGAAAAATTTCTCGGCGCACTCGCTTTCGTTTTACACATTTTCCTCTCTTCACTATTGAACGAACACGATGCTCTGACAGTTTACAAAATTTAGCTGCTGTTTTTCAAAGCTTGAAATTCTCCGAATTCAATTACGCACATATTATACACATTTAACACAATCTGCTGCTCATGTTCGTGTAAATAAATTTTATCCAAATTAATTTCATCGTCTTCATTGTGATGTTCCACTTCAGTCATATCTTCTTCTAGTTCAGGTGCATACATTAAATTTTCTTGCGCAGAAACGTCCAGTTCGTTAACATTACCACTTGCACCAGCTACGTCATCATCATTTAAAACCCACGGTTGCCACATGAGTTTTTAAAAATATTGTGAACTTTGCTAGAACACAAGTTGTAGCAAACTAAGTTTTTCTTATAATGAACCTACCTTTTATATGCGGAAAGTATGAGGTGATGATATAATCCGGGTTAGATGCTAATTTCATTTGGAAACTTTTAGCAGTTTCTTAAAAATTACGAAATTATAATATGTCGTTAGTATAATGATACTCAAAATTGGCTAAGTTAATCCAGGCTAATTTACTTAACTTCGAACCATAGCAATACAGCAACAATAATGTAACGTTTTTATTTATTTGGGTGAAGTGTAAATATTAGACAATTATTATTAATTAAAATAAAAGTTTATTATAACGATAAATAGATAATAAAAGATAATTAAAAGAATAAATTTAGCTAACACTACGATTAAACAAATATTAAACACTGATTAAGACTAAGAATATTATACAACACTTAAACACTAAGATTATTAATTTAAACAATGTATAACTAATTTATTTATTTATATAACTATATTTATGTTCACTACTTGTCGACTATCTGTTTATATCACCAACTATTCAATACGCGACGCTTATTTATATTAGACTGTCTAATGCCTTCGCTAACAGTACTTATATACTCCGGCATTTGTATTCGAGAAATTACTAGAACACTATTCCAGATAAAAACTCAAACACAATAGATTACATCACCCGAGTAATTAACCAGGTTCGGACATGTCTGTTGACAACACACGACCTTCCGTGGCTATTGCGTCATCGCTAAAAATAGATACTCGCTCATCGCTGCGACAGCGGCGGTGATGGCGGGCGCTGCACATTACAATAATTTCTTATTTTTGTAATACGTATCTTTGCGTCTTTGGGTAAAATTATGGATAAGATATTTAAATTTTTGTTTTAATCCAACCCTGGGAATTGCAGGTATTATGATAAACCCAAGGTAGTTTGCGGTACACCGTACTAAACTGTCTCTTTGTATGTTTATAGTATATGGGCGTTAAGCGGTTTATGGCGATCCTTTGGGTTTTGGTGAGACAGAGTTTAATTACAAGCATAATAAAAATAAAATAACGCAGCGTAACTTGACAGATAAACCGTTAACATTTGTTAACTTTTGTTTCAATTCCATGGCTATCGCTATTTTTGGGGCGATTTACGTCATTTTCATATATAATATCTAAGGTTACAAAGCAAGCAAAATTAACTTTGTTCATTGAATGCAGAATTTTATGCTCTACAACTTTTATTTGAAGCTTTTTTACCTAATATAATTAGGGGAGCAGAAAATTACAAAAATATGATTTTACATGTTAAATCCCTATGCTCGGATGTTCAAGTCAGCACCCTGTATACATATAGTAACGTGGAACGCCCGCCGTCGCCACCGCTGTAAGCGAATGTCTATTTATAGCGGTGACGTGATCGCGCTAGTAACCGAGCAACGTAAGCAAACAGGTCGCAACGTGTTTAATTACTGCCGGTCGCCTGAACCTTTTGTGTTCATTGTTATTATGCGGTCGAATATTCTGGGCTTTTCTAGAAAATAATGGCAGCTGTATATAAGGGGCGTAGCTATGCTCGAGGGACACAGTTAGTTACATACAGAGTAATAGAGATACTGACATGGAGTGTTAGAGAGTAAAGTATTAGAGAGAAGCACAGCAGTATCGTAGTGAGCGTGTGCAGTTGGTGTCGAGTAGGTACTCGGGAAGTTACTGGTATATTATATGTGGACAGCTTGAGTGAAAAAAAATTAAAACTAGAATCAGATGACGACGATGATATTATCTCTCATCGCAAGGAATAAAGTCAAGAAGAAGAAGAAGCAGCCCAAGAGGAACAGTACGTGTGAAAATGGTGGTAGGAAGAATGTGCTTGTCTCAAGACGCTGAAGAAGTCGCTGGTTTATACGCCAAGACGCTCGACCATACAACCAAGGACGTATTCAACATCACCTTCAAGAAATGGCGCAAGTGCATGCCAGAGAATGGGAGATCCACCATCACTGATCTGAAGAAGTGTAACTTTAAGTAGATGCACACGTTCCAGAGAAGAATGGGAACAGGACCAAGGAAGAGAATTTTGAGTTGAAGATGAAGAATGAAGAGCTACAAAACAAGTATAGATTCTGTATCACTGATGGGCTTAAAGAGAAGATTGGTAGCTTGAAGTATCTCCTGGCCAGAAATGGAATGAAATCCGCTACGATCCTATTGTCACTACTGGGCTCGCTTCCTGGACTGAAAACAACAAGTGATGTTGAACATAGGCAAAAAGGCTTGACAGTAGTATGAAACTGTCTGCAAAATGGCCGTACGTTTCGGTAGGAGCCGGGAGAAGGTACAAGGAAGACTTGAACAGCTAGGAGAAATGGATTAGACAGAAGGCGGGGGCGTCATACTTCATTGTTGAGTTGACGCTCAGGGCTTGTAATGAAAAAAGAAGACCAGGCGGATACTGTGGGTTATTGCTCATTGAGAGTGGAGCATATAGAGCTACAGGAACAGCAGGTGAAGAAGTAGTATGTCTTTATGCTTAATTATTCCTCGGAAAGGACACTATCCGGTGTTACAAGGAGGTTCCACTAGAAAAACGCGTTTTCAAAAATCTACAGCTGTATATGGAGAATGAAGCACTAGGTGACGATCTATTCGACCGGTTGAACACATTAATCACGGAAAAACATTTGAAGGAGTATGAGTAGTCTCAAGACTAAGATGCTGTGTACCTACATCGCTTCGCGGCCAAAGAGAATAACTCAAACTGACCGTCGATAGCCACGCCTTTAAGACTTTTAAAAACGCCAAGGATAATCCACGGATTTTGTCATCACGAACTGTTCCGGGACGAAATAGTCTTAAGGAGGGGGCAGTGTAACGTGGAACGCCCGCCGTCGCCACCGTTGTAAGCGAGTGTCTATTTATAGCGGTGACGTGATCGCACTAGTAGCCGGGCGACGTAAGCAAACAGGTCGCAACGTGTTTAATTACTTCCGGTCACCTGAACCTTTGTGTTCATTGTTATTATACGGTTGAATATTCTGGGCTTTTCTAGAAAATAATGGCAGCTGTATATAAGGGACGTAGCTATGCTCGAGGGACACAGTTAGTTACATACAGAGTAATAGAGATGCTGACATGGAGTGTTAGAGAGTAAAGTGTTAGAAAGAGGCACAGCAGTATCGTAGTGAGCGTATGCAGTTGGTGTCGAGTAGGAACTCGGGAAGTTACTGGTATATTGGGATAGCTGTCGATGTAAATACTCGGTAGTGTTAAAGAGTATTGGGAAGCTATAGTGTGCAAGAACAGTAACGGCGAGTCGGAAAGTTACTGGTATACCGGGATAGCTGTTAAAGAGAATACTCGGTAGTGTTGAAGAGTATTGGGAAGCTAGGTATATGGGGACAGTAACGGCAAGTGGAAGCTAATACTCGGCAGTAGCGTTGAAGAATTGTGGCATACGGACAGTCGGTGATACTGAGGCTGTGGAGGTTAGACAGAGAGTTAAATAAATAGACAGATAGTGTTGTGAAAGAGGTGACTTCTGTCCGAGCAGTTGAATATACAGACGCTGTTGAGTCAGTTGAGTATATAGACGCTGTGGAGGTCGGTAGGCGGACAGTTGAACATGATATAAGTATATAGTGATTAAATATAGTGACATAAATATCGCGTAAACAGTCTACAGGAGTCTGCAACAGACCGGCAGTCTAAGATTGGAACGCGTAGTGAAATAAATAATTTGTAATATCGTGGAGATAAATAGTAGTGTTAATTGGTTAAATAAATAGTGTTAGTGTTATCTAGTTAATTATAGTCTTAGTCTTAATTAGTTTTTAATAATTGTTTATTAATATTAGTGATAGTAACTTTCGTTATAGTTTAATTAACACTTAATTTTAATGAATAATAATTGTCTAATATTTACATTTCACCCAGATAAATAAAAACGTTACAATATATATATATATATATATATATATATATATATATATATATATATATAGAATGTCTTAGGACGAGCTTACGCTGTCGTTATTCCAAAAACTACTCAAAATTATTTTACGAAATTAGGTATCTAGGGGTTTTCCAATATGCCCGTTTCAACAAAAATATTCTCTAAGCAGTATGACTTCCGGTTTAACCGGAAGTAGACCCTAACTTTCTTATTTTAAAAGGAATGCTATATTTTTTATTTTGCCAGCGAAAAATTGTACATACGACAAAATAAAAATATTTTACTCATTATCGACCACTTCCGGCGTAATTCAACTTTTTTGATTTTTTATCTAAAAACGGCCATTTCTTTATCACTATATATCTCGAGAATATAATCGAATTTTTATATTCTGTAAAAACAGTTTTATCAAGAAAGCTTTTGTTTACACTAATATAAATTAATAATTGACAATTTTCGAAAATTGTAATTTTTAACGGAACACCCTAATTATTATTATTTAAATGAATTCTTCATTAAAAAGTAGAGGTAGTTTGTATAGCATGTCCTATGTTGAAAGTTGATAGATTTTTAGTAAAATGGAAATTATTTAAATTGCATTTATTTACATTAGTTATTAAATTTAATTAAGTAATCCATGGTGGAAAAAAAAGAGAACTATGTTTAGCACCTATTTATTATTTTTTATTTTAATGAATTTTTATGAATTACTATCATTTTAAATGTAAAATTTGAAGTAACCAGAAATAGGAAAATGTTCACAGTTAACTAAACTACACATAAACAAATACTAATGCACACAATTTTAATATTTCCATATTACTAAACATCTATCAACTTTCAACATAGGACATGTAACACAAACTACCCTTATTTTTTAACAAAGAATTCATTTACATAATGAACAATGGGGTGTTCCATTTAAAAAAAATTAGTTTTTTTAATTTTGTGAAATTCAAATTTATGTTAACGTAGAAATTACAATTGTCAAAAATTGTCGATTATTAATTTATATTATTGTAAACAAAAGCTTTCTCTATGAAACTTTTTTTACAGATTATAGAAATTCGTTTCCATTCTCGAGATATAGTGATAAAAAAGTGGCCGTTATTAGTGAAAAATCAAAGAAGCTAATTTACGCCGGAAGTGGTTGATCATAAGTAATTCTTTTTATAGTTTCATACGTAAAATTATTTGCTGAATTCAATAGTAAAATAAAAAATATAGCATCCCATTTAAAATAAGAAAGTTAGGGTTTACTTCCGGTAAAACCGGAAATGGTACTGTTTTTAGCTGTCACGGGCATATCGGAAAACCCGTAGATACCAAATTTCGTAAAATAATATTGAATAGTTTTTAAAATAACGATAGCGCAAACTCGTCCTGGGTTACCCGAGTCCTGTCTCAATAAAGATGTCCCGCCTGCTTTAATTTCATTTTATTTAGTTATATTATGATACAAATAATAACTAACGTACATTATCGCCAATTTTTATTAATATTACAGACATTTTGGTGTTCTAATGGCACATAGCAAGATATGTTTCGTAAACCCTTTTATTTTTTAATTAAATGAAATAATAGTTACTTTTACCAATAAATCAAAAAAAAAAAAACTGAAAAAAATTAAACGAAATTAAGTCGTAAGGATGTTAGGTTTTATTACATAAAATGTCTAAAAAAAATTACATTAGTAATTTACAATAAAAGCAATGTTACCCAATATTGATAAATAATATGAAATTAATATATCGATTTGTGTTACAGTTATATTGTCATATTTTTAATCTTTAGCTAAAAGTTTAATTTAAAATTACGTTATAATGTTGGAAAGTCTTCATTTTAAATGAAAAGTAAAGATTTATTTAATTATTATTAAAAAAATATTTTAGTTAAGTCAGGATAAATGATTTTTTTAAAAGTAGGCCAACTTCACTGGGTCGGGGCTTGTATATACACTTGACGTCATAACACTGATGTACGAGCTGTCAATCTGTCACTGATACTGCATATTACGCTTTTTAGAGATATTTAAAAATATGAAACTTGTGTTAATGGAATTTTAAATTATTTAAATGGCCTGCAAAATTCCAGAAAATTTCTATGAAAGGAAGAAAATAATATACTCTGATCATATTTTTAGTTTAAAATTTAGATACCAGATAGCGATTGCTCAACTTGAATCGAGAATTGAAGCCGCTTCCCCCACTCCAACCTGTCCGTTGTCATTAACAAGTTACAAGGTTGTTGCTGTCAGTTTTGTAAATACTAATGTATTTTCAAATTTGCAACAGCATTATAGACCGTTAGATAACCATATAGATCATTTAATCAAGGTTATAAGTATGCAATATTTTAAAATTAGGTTTTACTAATTCACTATTTATGCATATCTAAGGTAGACAAGAAGACAAGTCATTAAATATCAGAAGTAACTTAAATACGAAACATACTTTTTAAAGGGCATTAACTTTTTTTATAATTGTATATTTTTAGTTTTTTTTTAACCTGTATCTGTAGGTTTGTTCGTTCGAATCTACAGTTCTAAGCAGTTCGCGAACTAGTGAGCACGTGCATTTCACTTAAAAGTATTCGAACTCGTATTTCTTAAATTCGAAATTCTGAGAACTATCAATTCGGCGTTCGGACAGGCTAGAATTTTGAATTCAAATTCCCATGGAACCATTCTACTAGTTCGTGCTAAAGAGCAAGTATTTCAAATTCTGACCATGCACAGTGAAAAGTTTAAAAATTCTGTTTTTAGAAGGCCATACATATAGGAAGTATAAGTTTAATATAGGTATATACTAATTTTATTTATTTTTTATTAATATTTATTTTACTTAAGAGAAATGAACAGTATTTTATGTTCAGTAGTGTTATTTATAGAATTGTCTAATTCAGGAAGAGATAGTTCAAGTTAAGCTAGGATTTGAGTGGAATGGTATTGCTTGTTTTAATTTTAATTCCGAATTTTTGTTATAATAAAGGGTTGAGTAATTTGGATGTGCAGGGTTACTTACAATATTAGTAAAGAATGGACATGATTAGTCGTTTTCGTCGGCATTTCCCCTGACGCTATCTGCAGGCTTTTGATAGGGCTAGTTCTATATGCTCCCGTTATGATTTGTAATGCCGTGTTTTGTATTGTGTTCAATATGTTTTGCACTGATTTTTGCTTGAGAATAAACGATACTGCCCTAGTCCAATTTGGATCTGATTGAAGCTTTGTATGCATTAATATATTCTCTCTGCTCCCCAATCATGGTTCGATGGAATTTTTAGGATATTTAATCTTTGACAGGGTTCCTTTACTAAATTATTAATATGTTCTTTCCAGTTCAATTTGTTGTCTAGTCTCATTCTTAAAAATTTTATGGTACTTCTGTTTCTAATTTATATATAGTTAACTGAAGATGTGTTTTAATCTATTCCATATTTTTGCCTTTACAGTACATAGCTAAGTCGTCAGCAAATAATAGTATGTGGACCAATAAGAAACAAAGTTAAACTTATCACGGAACCTTGAGGAATGCCGTTTTCTAGTATTTTTTGTTCGGAAAGTTGATTACTAAATTTTTCCTTGATCTTACGATTTGTTGAGTATTTTTTTATTTAGGAAGTAGAGCATATTTCCCTCTATTTGGTATTCTTTTAGCGTTTCAAGATTTCTATGTTGTATCGTACTCTTTTTCTAAATCAAAAAATACTGCGATCATTTGCTGTTTATTTCGGAAGGACTGTTGTGCTTCCACGCTGATTTTCTAATAGGTGGTCTAATGTTGATCTTCCCTGCCTAAAACCACTTTATTATTTGATTCCAAGAACAACTGGAGTCTATTGTTAACTATTTTTATAGGACTTTACATAAAGTGCTTAATAGTGCAATTGGTCAGTATGATTTGGGATCCAGTTTGTCTTTGTTGGGTTAGGGGACAGGGATGATGGTGATTTCTCACCATGGTTCTGGAAAACAATGTTGTTTCCAAATTAACTTATAGATTTTCGTCAGGTATTTGATAGCTTCTTCTGGTAGGTGTTTGATGATTGAGAAATGAATATTATCAGGATTGGTGAACTATTATTTTTCGTTTCGTCTATGGCGATATTGAGTTTTTATTGAGTTAGTTTATTATTTATTTGATTATCTGGATCTTCGTTTATTTGTAACACATTTTGTTCATTGGCAATTTTAAAATCCATAAATTGGGGATCCAAATTTTGATTGCTTGACGTTTCTTCAAAGCTTTCTGTCATTGCGTTTGCAAATTCTGTTGGTGAGGTTATTAATTTATTGTTAATTTTGAGTGCTTTGTTGGGGTTACAGTATGTGTATTTTTTTATTTTTCACGTTCTATAGTTGGTTTCCTCGTCTATAAGGAATTCTGGAATATTTTTTTTTTGTATAAATACCTGCTTTCTAAAGCTGAGTACATGAGCGAATTCACTAGTATACTTGCTTTTAAGAATTTAGCGGAGATACTGGTATCAGGTCTGCTTGTTGAAGGGCGTTTATATTCTATGTGGTATTACTGGGCGCACATTTGAGATAACCAGTCTTAATGCTGGCATTATTTATCTTTTTATTTCTATTTCGTGGTTTAATATCTTTATTATATACCACATTTTTGAGCTGAGGTATACACACTCGGTTATTTGAAATTCGATATATAAATTTAATATTAACGATGAGCTAACAGTTTATATATTTGAAATAAATTTAATATTACTGGGCTTTTGCCAATGCATCTTAAATGTTCAATATTTTGAATTTGTTCAATTGCGGTTGATTTTTGTTTAGTAATCTATCATTCTAATTAAGACCGGAATGTATCAATCCCTAACCATCTGTGGTTTTGCAAATGTAAGGGGTGAGATAAGAAGTAGCGGAGCCGTAACGTTTCCCCCACCGATTGAGTCGTTTGAGTTTCTATGAATAAGGGAGAATATTATGCTTTGAACTTTGAACAGAGTTCGCTAGGTATATGATCGCAGAGGTGACAAGTGAAAATAAAATATTTTGATATTATAAATACAACCACATGTAATTTTTACATATCTATTAAATATTGGTTTTGCATTTAGTTACGAGTAGGCATTATTCTTTTGAATTTAATATCAGTAATTTTAGAAATACGGTAGATAGTTGTGTTTAAAAATTAATATTTGTTTCAAATGATCCAGTGTAAGGTTATACTAAAAGATCTTTATAATATAGTATATATGAATGATTTTTGCATATACTTATTTTTTTCTCTTTCGACTGGTATATGAGTCTTTGTCTTTTAAATTGATTTTACCCATTATTTTTTATGAAATTTCTTATTATTTGTCAGTAATTTCATTAGTTTTTGAAAATAGTATTTTCTTCTACTTAAATAACTTATTTCATAACTACCCTGTTTCATAATTTAATTTTAACTCTATATTTTCAAATACACGTAAGTGGGTATACCAGGTATGATCTAAAAAAATATTGAAAACACAAAAAACCTTACACCAATCGAAAGAGAAAAAAATAAGCATTTTTTGTAGCAAAAACCGAATATCGGTTCCAATTATAAAATGTAAGTTTGTGTTATATCTCCAAAATTTACCGATAGAAAAATTATTTTCGGATCCCACTGGATAGACAATATCAGTATCTTACAAATTTGAAACATTTTTCTCGATTACTGATAGTTTAGAAGTTATTTCAAAATGAAAATACCGACCAAATTCAGTTTTTCGTTATTTTCTAGTAACTTATAAGAATTTTTGTTAAAACAAATGCACATCTAGGATGGCCCCCCAAAGGCGCACCACATGTCCAATGTAACCGAAGTCGTATCTCTTTTAGTTTCCGAGATCCCAATGGTGGCCTTCGAAAACCGGATAAAGTTCGATTAGAAAAAATATACATATTTCTAAAAATATTAATTTTTTTAAAGTACAATGACCGCAGCCTTCATTTAAATCTCTTCAAAATTTGCTTTCGCTTGTCAATAAATTCTCATAGATTACTAGATATTGTTCGATCGGATTCAATAGTATTCACCGGAAAATATTTTTAAAAAAACTTACAAAACTAGAATCATCTAACACTGTACTTTTTATGCTAAACAATATTGGAATTATTTAATTGCAACATAATATATTTTTATCTGTATATTACCCTCTTTCTTAACGGACGTTTGACGCATGGAGAGTCTTCATCCAATTTGTTACGCTTATTATTGAAAATTTAAATTTAATTAATATTTTTGATTAGATTCTGCATATGCACCTATGTTATACCATCTTCTATAAGCCAACATTTTCATTCTAGATTTGTTATGCTTGTTTAATCTATAACTTAAACAAGGGTGTCGTTGTAAATTGCGTCCACCTTTTGCCATAATTACCTACATTAATTTATCACTTTATTTTATAATACAGAAAACAATAAATAAATATGTAATATAAATAATACAGAGTGGTTCTGGAATTAAAGAGAGCGGTCGATAATACAGAACACAAAACACTATGTCTGGCGTCTGGCTTTCGTGTTGAAATGCGAGATGCCCCTTTCCTCGTCATCCTGTCATCCAACACTTAAGTAGGCGGCACTACAATAATAATACAGCTCTCTTGTCGCTAGCAGCGACATCTAAGATCATATATAGTAACTATAATTGCATAACTTTATTTTCATCATATTTCAATAACAATTGGCAATTTGTTAAAAAATAGCATTTATATACATATTGTTTACAACTATATCTATAATGCAACGCATGAATTTTAATATATTTTGTTATTTGAACTACACAAAATTAAACATTCAAAAGTAGTACTTTTCATTGTTTTCCGATATTTTGTTTTAGACATTACTATGAAAAATATTAGCAATATCTATGCGTCGTCGTGTGGCGATAATATTATATATTGTTGTAAAAAAATACGAATGCTCGCATATTATTATTATAATCAGTGCAATGCAAATTCTATTCGCGAATCAAGAAAAATGCTTGCCAACTCATGAAGCTCTTAAAAATGACGTCACAATGCGGCCGATGTTAAAGCAAAAATATTTATTTTATTTTTATCTCCTTCAACGATTTTTTGATTTTTTTCTATATGTAATTATGTGTCCAGAATCAATACTTTCTTCTCCCTCACTATAATATCGTGACTCAGTCATTGCTTTTAAATAACACAAAACTTCCTTTAATTTCACCTTCATTGTATATAACAAGACAATAAACTCTCTTAAACATAGCTCTTCAGTCATACAACTAGGTTAAATGTTAGTTCATCTCTCAGTTGGCTAGGCCAGATCGCATTGTGACGTCACAAAACATGGCGGCAAAACTAACTTGAATCGTGAATAGCACCATTTTTGTTACATTTAGGTAGCTACATTATGGCCTTAAGTTTTTTTGTGTAGGTTTCTGTATTTGAGGTTGAGTCATGTTTGTGTTTGATTACTAATGTACTCAGTAGCAATCTTTTTTAGCAATAGTGTATCTTTATGCTACTTGTAAAGAAATATTCCGATATTTAGATAAGTAACCTAACCTAACCTAACCTAATAGCTTGTTCGAAGATATTTCGTTATGGCCCTCTCAGCGGGTCTATTGTTAGGGATTTAAGCTTGATTTATACGGGTGAAAGGACAGGTATGTATTCAATATTTCCCAATTTAATTTTATTTTTAATAATGAAACAGAGAATTTTGTACAAGTATTATTAATGATAATGAAGCAAAAAAAATGTTACATGAAAGTATCATTGTATAAGAATTCGTTATTTAATTAAATAATGCAATTAAACAATAGTGCCATACATAACAATAAATACATAATATTACACTAGTATACATATATAATTATTCGACAATATCATTGTCACTATCACAATCCATTTCACTATCGTCACTTGAGTCTTGAATATTTATAATAAAGTCTTTGCTTTTGCTAATATTATTAATATCAATATATTGATTTTCTATATCAATCACATAACGCACACTGTTAGCCCAAATTTCTGGTGTTATATTGTTCATTTCACTTATTATTAGTTCGATAACATCGTCACTTATAGTCGGTGATGTATTGTTGTCATTTCTGATGTTTTTATCAGAGCCGAATTTTCACCTTCACTATCTTTTTCTTTTAAATAGTTATACACATTTGAATTTTATCACAATTTTCAAATGGTAAAACATCAGTATTGTCTTCTTCAAATGGTCGCCACATATGAAATACGTATATTGTTAACCTCAGTACGAAAGTTAATATTACTACTGATTTTAAATATTTGAAAACTCATTTATATACCTACTCACTAGGTATGCCTTTGGTATCTTATTTTTCCTAATATGTATTAATACCGCTCAAGGACGATTCTTCTCATCTTATATTTCCAATAATAGTCAAAGACTTAATTTAATTTTGCGAATTCATTATTATTTCAAGTAAATTTGAAATACGTAATGCGCACAGAAATTAGAGATTTCCGAATTTAAATATTTTGCAATCCTACCCTGAGCGCCAACAGGTACAATCGCTTTCTGTGTGCGGTTCACCACAGGCTTAGTAAGTTAAAGCCATAACGAAATATCTTCGAACAAGCTATACTAACCGTGTACTCGTATATGTATATTTCTAGCAACTAGCGTTGATGCGCTATTTATTTATGATTTATTTACAGCTAATAGATATCGTTGTTGATAGAATGGATTTGGGATAAATTATGAATTGCACGTGTGTAAAGTGGAGTGATTGCCGTGGACTGGAATATGGATTTTAAGTCCAGGGAAATGGGGTCATTTCAAAAAATAAAAATTGTTGTTTTTTTTATAAAATCGTGAAATTCGTCTCATTTAATAAATATAGTAATATAAAGTAACACGAAATATGCGACTTTTCATTCATAAATTTACTAATAAACTTTCGCGCTGTAAAATTCGTAACGTCCCGGGTTGTTACTTACACAAAGACATTCCTCTCACACACACATGTTTACGGTTCACGTGGTTTCCGTTTGCTGTTGTAACCTAAAATTGTGACAGGTGACAGCAGAGTTAATAGTAAAGGTATGTAAATAAAATATTCTTTAAAATAAATATCAATAGTTGTATGAATTATGTTTTTAGTTAACAATATGGTTGTGAAGTATTGTGACGTGCCTTGCTGTGATAAAACCTCTTTGAAAACATCGAAAAAAATATTCATTCAAATACCAAGCAGAAAATACTAATTGAACAAAAAATTTATAGGAACTACCAGTTGCTTTCACAAAATCAAACTGACAAGTGACAACCCAAAAAATCATAGTTCCAAACTAAACCGGTAGAGCTCGACTGTTGTGTCCGGCAAACCGTGACGTCAGCGGCCAAATATTTGAAATTAAAGACAATTTTTAAAAAATCATTTCTCTGATTCTAAAGACTTGTAAGGGGTAAAACATGCAACTACATATTTAATTTGACCTATTCTTTCAAAAAATAAATAAATTAGAAAATGTGAAATGACCCCATTACAACCTAATTTCCCTGGACTAAAGGTCGAAGGTGATTATGAGAGGATTTCAGTTACTATAATATCGATATAAGGTAGGAAATACACTCGACTCCTAATATTTGTTGATTGTTGGTTGTCATACATAATAATAATAATAATAATAATAATAATAATAATAATAATAATAATAATAATAATAATAATAATAATAATATTAATAATAATAATAAAAATAATAATAATAATAAAAATAAAAATAATAATAAAAATAATATTAATAATAATAAAAATAATAATAATAATAATAATAATAATAATAATATTAATAATAAAAATAATAATAATAATAATATTAATAATAATAATAATTCTTTATTGTATTTAAAGTTTACAACTTATTACAATCGATATTAATGGGGGTGAGTTAATTTTCTCATATATTTTATAACTTCGACGGTTTGTACCTTGAGTTGATGGAGATGAGATGATGAAAGGACACACACGGACACCCAAAGCCCCTGGTGGGAATCGAACCCACAACCTCAGGGTCGAGCCGTGACGATCGCTTCGAGCGCTGTTCGCTGCCTCAAGCCACACGACCACCGAGGCGGCTAATAATATTAATGTTAATAATAATAATAATATTAATAATAATAATAATAATTTATCTGGGTGAAGTGTAAATATTAGACAAATATTACTCATTAAAATTAAGTGTTTATCAAACTATAAAGAAAGTTACTATTAATTATATTAAACAATTATTAAAATCTAATTAATATTAAAACTATAATTAACTTACTAACACTAACACTATTTATTTAACCAATTAACACTACTATTTATTTCCACGATATTACTAATTATTTATTTCACAACGCGTTCCAATCTTAGATTGCTGGTCTGTTGCAGACTCTTGTAGATTGTTTACGCGATATTTATATCACTATATTTATATCACTATATACTTATATCATGTTCGCCTACCGACCTCCACAGTAATAGGAATAGTAATAGTAATAGTAATAGTAATAGTAATAGTAATAGTAATAGTAATAGTAATAGTAATAGTAATAGTAATAGTAATAGTAATAGTAATAGTAATAGTAATAGTAATAGTAATAGTAATAGTAATAGTAATAGTAATAGTAATAGTAATAGTAATAGTAATAGTAATAGTAATAGTAATAGTAATAGTAATAGTAATAGTAATAGTAATAGTAATAGTAATAGTAATAGTAATAGTAATAGTAATAGTAATAGTAATAGTAATAGTAATAGTAATAGTAATAGTAATAGTAATAGTAATAGTAATAGTAATAGTAATAGTAATAGTAATAGTAATAGTAATAGTAATAGTAATAGTAATAGTAATAGTAATAGTAATAGTAATAGTAATAGTAATAGTAATAGTAATAGTAATAGTAATAGTAATAGTAATAGTAATAGTAATAGTAATAGTAATAGTAATAGTAATAGTAATAGTAATAGTAATAGTAATAGTAATAGTAATAGTAATAGTAATAGTAATAGTAATAGTAATAGTAATAGTAATAGTAATAGTAATAGTAATAGTAATAGTAATAGTAATAGTAATAGTAATAGTAATAGTAATAGTAATAGTAATAGTAATAGTAATAGTAATAGTAATAGTAATAGTAATAGTAATAGTAATAGTAATAGTAATAGTAATAGTAATAGTAATAGTAATAGTAATAGTAATAGTAATAGTAATAGTAATAGTAATAGTAATAGTAATAGTAATAGTAATAGTAATAGTAATAGTAATAGTAATAGTAATAGTAATAGTAATAGTAATAGTAATAGTAATAGTAATAGTAATAGTAATAGTAATAGTAATAGTAATAGTAATAGTAATAGTAATAGTAATAGTAATAGTAATAGTAATAGTAATAGTAATAGTAATAGTAATAGTAATAGTAATAGTAATAGTAATAGTAATAGTAATAGTAATAGTAATAGTAATAGTAATAGTAATAGTAATAGTAATAGTAATAGTAATAGTAATAGTAATAGTAATAGTAATAGTAATAGTAATAGTAATAGTAATAGTAATAGTAATAGTAATAGTAATAGTAATAGTAATAGTAATAGTAATAGTAATAGTAATAGTAATAGTAATAGTAATAGTAATAGTAATAGTAATAGTAATAGTAATAGTAATAGTAATAGTAATAGTAATAGTAATAGTAATAGTAATAGTAATAGTAATAGTAATAGTAATAGTAATAGTAATAGTAATAGTAATAGTAATAGTAATAGTAATAGTAATAGTAATAGTAATAGTAATAGTAATAGTAATAGTAATAGTAATAGTAATAGTAATAGTAATAGTAATAGTAATAGTAATAGTAATAGTAATAGTAATAGTAATAGTAATAGTAATAGTAATAGTAATAGTAATAGTAATAGTAATAGTAATAGTAATAGTAATAGTAATAGTAATAGTAATAGTAATAGTAATAGTAATAGTAATAGTAATAGTAATAGTAATAGTAATAGTAATAGTAATAGTAATAGTAATAGTAATAGTAATAGTAATAGTAATAGTAATAGTAATAGTAATAGTAATAGTAATAGTAATAGTAATAGTAATAGTAATAGTAATAGTAATAGTAATAGTAATAGT